>JAURVB010014816.1:0-87346 GCA_033002965.1 Piper betle
GGTGTTACAGTTGCAGTGTTTAGTATCCGTTTGGGATTTTCACAATATCTCATTTACATGCATCTTAGGGATTTCAGATCACCGGGTTATACCCTGTAGGGCCAGCTTGATTGAAGACAACCCACGACCACCACCATGGCTTCGATTGCCGCAGGCGATGTCATTGCATTTGGCAGCGTTACAGAACTTCTTGGTTGTTTTTCGGGCAGCCGACGACTTGACCTTATCGATAGCCACCACCATCATGTTCCTCGTCGTATGGGACATCAATCCCGACCTGTGGCAACCCTAGCCATGCCGCCGTTGGCATTTTTCTGGCAACGAGCACTGCACCCCCCTCCCCCCCCCCCCATTGTCCGGCCCATTACTCGTGTAGCGTCTGACGTCTGGCTGCCCTCGTTTACATCCGCTTGGCTATGGCTAGGTTCGCTTGCCGGCCAGTTCGTGTCTGAGTCTGCCATTTTGAGCCCGTGTCCATGTCCATATCCATTAGTCCAGTTCATGTTCGCCTAGTCAACCCAACCAATTTTCTAATAATCCAAATCGAGTTGGTTCAGCTCATTCGACTTAGTCTGGTTTGGCTCGGTTTAGTTTGGTTCAACTCATTTTCAATCGTTTTTGTAAATTTAAGAACTTCTATATTAGTTTAGATGATATTCACATAATTTAGCATGTTTGGATGTTATGATTTCTCTTCTTTATTTATTTCTTATTATTCGTGTATTTATTGATTATAATGCATGTTTATATGATTACTTATTATTATTAATGATATATTTATTTATTAATATTAGTCTTATTTATGTTTACTAAATCGTGTGTGTGTGTGTGCTATATATATATATATATATATATATATATCTTTTGCTTATTTGCGTGGTTATTTATTTGTATTTAATTACGTGTTCTTGTATTGTGTAACTATGATATTATTATTATTCATGATTAATGAGTATTAACTATTTAATTATTTATTTATTGAATTATTATTTATGTAACTATTTAATTATTTATATGTTTACTAACACGAGTATATATGATATTTACTCGTCTTTAGCCATATATTTATATAGTATAATTATAATATTATTTTATGAATAGACTATTATTATTGACATGTTTTTATTATTTATCTATTTGTCTCATGAGTGTTCGTAAATATTACTTGACTCGTCTCCGACTCGAGTCAAGTATAATAACTAAGTCGTATTAAATCCTAAAAAAATTCATAAAAATCGGGAAAAATCCCGTAAAATCAAACAAATACCAAACATCGTAATGATATGCTCTAGAACTATCAACCCACCCAAAATGCCCGTAACGCGTCCTAACGCGATAAACGGCCTAAAACTAATTCTACGATCCATTATATATCATAATAAAAAACTGAACTGCATACTCTCACATATTCTGATAACTCATTCTTTTCTGCTGTGTTCATGACGTTATCATCATATACTGGGGTACACATGACCCTCATGGGTCATACACGAGACCGGCGTCGGCTCAGTACACGTGTTCTGAAACTGACTCAACTCGAAAATAACGGTCGAACCGACCGGTTCTGAATAAAAAACCCTGACTCGAATCGTGGGTTTTACAATTTGTTTATTAGTTATTTCCTTTATCATGTCTTGATTTGTGTGTTTTATGTTTAGTTGTAGGTTTATTTAGCGGTTTTCTATTAAGATGCACTGATGATGTGAGTAGACACCACAAGTATACATCATATATAGATGTCATTATTTTACTTAGCAGTGGATTCCGATGTAGGTTTCGGAGTTCAAACTCACCGTAGATGTGCAAACACGCTTGGCGCTTGGACCACAGGATTCGTAGGACTCTCTTGTTTTGCTTGATCTCTGCTTGGCTCCCTGTGTGTCGGTTTAACCGTATTTTAGACGTAGGATGACATCGACGGTTTTTTATTAGATCCCTCCGATGTCGAGCCATTTAGCTGTGTTTTCTAAACATATTTAATAAAACTACAAGCATGAGATCCCTTGTTGGCTTTCGAACTGAAGCTCCAGAAATATATAATACAAACCTCTTCCCTAAACCTATTATATAAGTACGCATATTTTTACAGATTTCATGAATAAAATAGTGAGCGGTATAGAGATATATATAGACCGTACTAGTGCTCCTTCAAACCCTGGGGTAGTGTGGTGTATGAGGGTACTGCATAATGCAACACCTTTTCAAAATTTGTGGCACTAACTTAACCATTCCTTTAGCCACTCGAGTACCGTAATAAGTGTAATATAGAAAGGTGAGGGTGTAAGCATTGTAGTATGAATATGAATATTAGCCGTGCATGCGAGCCAGCATTTATTTAAGTATATTTGCTTACCACGCAGTGTGAGGCACTTCTAAAGTTTCATATGTTTCTATAGGTAATGGAATACACACTTGTCAGTTTGTACTAATTATTTTTCGAACAAGTAACACTCGTTACTGACATTTTTTATATAATATATGTAGGTTTTGCAAATCCTGAGTGGACTTTGTTGGGAAGACAAATAAACGCTCACGCACTTGAGCTCAACGCAGTTATTTATTTTTTTTATTTTTATTTATATTCGATGTGTTTTGACGCTTATTTAACAATGTCTTCCATTCTCATGATACTAAAAAGGTTGTTTCGATCTATTTTATTGATTGAGTCTTACCAACCAACAACTTTAAATATGACTCAACTCAATCATAACATTTCTGATTCGGTTCTCATGTGAACTGAAATTAGGGTGTTACACTATATTAATAATGTTATTGAAGTTTCAATGTCATTGATGTTATTTTTGTCCGCTTGCATGTCTATGATGCAAGGTTGTCACTGTGTAACGATGTCATTGATAGATTCATGTTAATGGTGTAATTTATGAAGATGTGAGTTTTGGATAGATTCATGTTAATGGGTGTACTTTATGAAGATGTGAGTTCTTATGTTAATGATGTTAGCTTATTAGTGTATAACCATGTCATTCAAGTGATTCAGTCATGATGTATATTCAGTAAAATGTATAACTACATCACTGATGTTTTAATGTTGCTTCGCATGTAATTTGTGTTACCATCTAAGTGTTTAAGTATGTCATTGATGTATTCATGTTAATGTAATTTATGAAACTACGAAAAAAAGTAGTCTTTAAGTGGTTGTTCTAAGTTAAGGTTTATAGATGTTGTAGTGGATGTCATTAATGTATTTTATGTTGTGTTTTTGGTTTACATGTTATTTATATTGCCCGTTAAATGCTCGACCAACTGTCGCTATCTGTCTAATGTACAAGAAATGACTTGATAATAGAATGCAAAGGAGAAGGCAAAAGAGAGGCTGAACGACGCAGCTCTATACTAGAATGTATAGTAAAAAATATGTACATAGGTATTGATAACATTATCTTTAACACTTTAGTATCAATGATGACATTATGTTCGAATTTGAAGCTTCACTAATGTGATTATCGTGGAACCTATAGTTTTAGGGATGACATTATTTTTTATATGCAATTGATTACACGATGTATGCATTATAAGGACACGACATTATTGAACCAATGGCATAGACGACACATGACTAGTAAAAATTTGACGTCATTGATGAATCAAGTAGTATTACATGAAGTCATTGATGACACAACATATGGATTGACATGTTATTTACAAAATTTTAGTAAGCAGACCCCAAAAAAATGTTACATGTGCCATACACCCGGAGCAAGAACTCTCACGATGACAAAAAAACACTAAAATATGTATATGACTCCGTTGATGATTGCAGTTGTACGTTATAGGTGTTCATCGTTCACTTTCAAGCTGAGGTAGATGTACAACTTTATTGTCACATGTGATGTACATAGCTAAAATATATCGTTAACATATATGAGTCTTCAATGGACATATATTTGATCTACATGATACTATGATACTATGAAGGAAAGATACAACTCACCTCTACAATACTACTGCCCTGTGTTCTCTACTTATCACAGTACCATATTCATCCACCTTGGTAGTGTGTTCCTCCTCTCTCTCATTACCGCTTCGACTATAAGGTACCATCAATAAAGATAATTGGAAATGCACATGATTCTGAATATCTACATTCTATAAATTATCCCTATACAACCAAATCAATGTAAGAATCAATTAATTTAAATCAACTTTGTACATATCCAAATATATAAAATTATGTCCATTTACTCACGCATTTCCTAGCCGCAAACTCACAAATTTGACCATTTTAGTTAAACTTTCTTCGTCTTTAAAAATATGTACTCCATCTCATTCAGATCACCAAACAAAAACACAAAAGCAAAAACTTCATCCATAAATCCAAACAAAAATACTTACAAATACAACCAAATCACTATCTATGCATATAAACAGCCATCTCACACAACAAATCAGGACAATAATATGCAATCAAGGTCATACTTTCAAAGCAATCTTATCTCATTGATACAACAACGCCCCTCAATAATCAGATTCTTCTAAATTTCAAACTCACACCATTGTACATAGCCCATCGTCGGCAATATTTTCACGGCTGGCAATTGCCAAAACAAGAAAAACTCTGCCCGCTACAACTCTTTTCCCCACCGCTGCAACATCTTCCTACACCCAAAGCCTCCCACCTATTCTCCCTCACCCATCAGACTGATAACACACTCTTTTTTCCCACCTCAATACCATATATACGAAATCTCCTCAGCCCTAGAACAAATTGTCTTTAATTGAAAATATGGGCACCGCGGTGTGGCTTTGGAGCACAAAATCGTTTCTAGTGGTTTGGAAGCGATAGAAAGATGGATCTCGATGGCTCAGTCGCTGGGAGCATACACTTGTGGGCAAAATTTTGTGATATTTTTTTTATCTATCCTTCAGAATGAGAATTTTATTTTTCCACCCAGAAATTTCAATTTCAAAATAGTTATAAATCACACATTTTTTTGTACTTATTAATAAATAGGTCATTAACAATTAGCCTGATTTTGGTGTATGAGTTACTAATTGGGAGCTTTGTAACTATTTTATATTGCAAGCCGATGCCATTGCATAGCAATATTCTTATTTGTCATCGATTTACGTGAACAAAATCAAGAAAATTAACAATAATGTTGTGAAGAACCACTAGAAGAATTTGACAACCTACCCACAGAAAAAAAACATAGGAATCTAACTATAACATAATTTCCCAAGTATCTCATATTTCACCGTCCCAGAGTTCTTCAAGACTTTTGTATGGGCTTTTCGTTTCATGAACAGCAAACTCTCCTCGAAGTAACCTGGCCTGCAATAACACCCCGCCAAAACGAGTTGATTTCTCGTCCATTAGTAAAAAGCAATCAAATCATTTCCCCTCGTGATTTACCGCAGCCTATGGAATGGTTCTACCTGTGGATTGATTCCAGTATAAGTTTTACCTGTGGAATTTGAGAAAGACGTGAGAAGAGATCTTGGGGGATGCTCCACTCAAAGATGTGAAGGTTCTCCTTGATCCTAGAAGCATTGGTGCTTTTGGGTAGAACGCTATGCCCTGCCTGGATGCCCCATCGTAGAGCAACTTGTGCAGGTGACTTGTTAAGCTTCTTGGCAATCTGTACAAGGATTGGTTCCTTCAATGTCTGTCCTTTCACCCATGAACCCGGCGACCCAAGTGGAGAATAGGCCTACTTGTTAAGGTAAACCGACCCTTAGAACACAACTACACATCTACAAATTGTTCTATAACCAATAATGGGGTACTTCTTTGGATGTATCAAACATACTGTCATATGAATGCCGGTGGAATTGCAGAAGTGATGAAGGGCAGGTTGCTGCCATCCTGGGTGGCACTCCACCTGGTTCACAGCCGGCGGCACCTTGGCGAACTTGAGCATGTCTTGCAGCTTCTTTGTGGAGAAGTTGCTCACGCCAATGGCACGCGCCTGCCCAGATGCATATAAACCTTCCATGGCCGTCCATGTCTCCGGCAAGCACAAGGGCAGCATCGACTCCGGTTCAAATCCTCGAGTTCCTGGTTTTGTTCTAAACGGCCAATGTAGCTGTGAGCAGAACATGAACGTTGAATGATCCAATTAGTATGACAACAATTGGCAGGAAGGGGACTTGATCAATTGGTTAATGGGTTGAGTGCATACGAGATAAAGGTCGACATAGTCGAGTTGCAAATCTGATAATGTCTTGCTAAGAGCTTTGCTGACATCCCCAGGGGCCTGGTCACTACACCTGTGGATAATTTGCTCATCCTCATCGACGTCTACAAGGTTGGAATTTGTAAAACAATAGAAATTAGCATACCAGAGCTTGGATGTGATCCACATCTCACTGCGTTTCACCACCCCACTATCGAATAGCTCCTTCAAAGCTGCCCCAACCTGATCCAGACCCCCAAAAGATGAAGATAATGAACATTGCCATTTGAAAACAGTTTTCTGCCATGCATGAATTTCTTGTAGCAATGTAGAAGGGAAAAGAAAAAACGAAAAACATTAATCTCTTACTTCTTTTTCGTTGTCGTAAACGCGAGCACAGTCTATGTGCCTATACCCAGCCTGCACAGCCATGAATCCTGTTTCTATTACTTTCTTTTCGATCTCAAATATTGTTTAGTTAATCATCTTCAACTATGCATTGTTCTCTGGTCCTTATGTTGAAAACAAATCGATTGGCCAATGTTCAAGAGATCATGATAAACTCTTCATTAGCAAATGAACTCTATAGCACTTGCAACATCGGAAATTTATAAAATGGACATTACCTTGACAGCGGCAATTACAGCAGCGCCCACATCTCCTGCTGGTGCTTTCCACGTTCCCAATCCAACCGCTGGTATCCTTGCACCAGTATTCAACTCGAAATAACGAGGACCACAATCCATGGATACCTTCGACACAAAAGCACCCACTTTTAAAAGAATGGAAGCAAACACAAAATCAACACATCACATCTGTTCATGGGTCTCATTCAATTTCACAAATAAATGAGTTTTGACATTAATTCCTATTGAAAGAAGTCCATTGATTACCTGCACTGGGCAAGTAATAGACAAGGTGGCCAAAAGCTAGCGGAAAGGATTGACGAGAGAGAGACACTTGAAGGCTTTTAATGGTGAAGAGAAGCGAGTTCACCGCTCCGAGATCGGCTACCAACTGACTGGTTCCTCGTCCATTGAAATCCAAATTTCATGATTTCATGAATTGTTTTGCTGGCAACCTCTACATAAAACTAATATTATTCATCTACTCTTTGGATCAACTTGACCACCACCCAAAAAATATTTGGCCACCACCTAAACACAAAGCTTTGATGGCGATTTAACCACCCCAATCTTCCCGGTTAACAATCTAATGTGCTGCCGAGGGCGAATCCCATTAAAATCAATTTTTCTTGATCTTTTCTTAAAGCAAATCAGATATATGATAATGTTACAGTTATCTCGAGTGTATCCAATATGGTATGTATATATCAACATTAACCCATGTAAAAGATACTTTCAATTTCGTGTAGACCTCCAAATTATTGATGTGATCTATACATTGGTTAGGAACAATATTCGGTTTTAGCCGGAATCTGAGGCTAACTCGATAGACCAGTTAAACTCTTGTTTTTAATCTTTTTCACAGAGACAAGTGAGATAACAACTGCAAAGCACGGCCCCAAGCAATATGTAACACTTGCCACACAAAGAGAACTAATAAATACTAACAGAAAATACTTCCTTTCAATTCTATCGTAGATAATAATACAAATAATAATATTAATAATATATAATGCTGATGGGTTCGAGTCTATCTATTTCTCCACAAGATTCTTATTAAAGCCTAACAAGACCAATCAATCTGCGGGCAAAGAGGAGGAGCACATTAACTCATTCAAACATTTATACAAGTCAGGCACAAAAATTAGAGACCAACAAGCAACTTCAGCTGTTCCAATGATTTGAACCCGTTCAAACTGTCATATACAAAACCCGCCACTCACGCGTAATAGCAAAAGGCAGAGACAACAAACGCGAAGAACAATAGCTAACAGAATGAGCCAGAGATAAGACGTTGTAATAAAATATGGTAAAAAGCAAATTTGGTTTTAACAACCAAAGAATATGCAAACTGAATAAATTTTGAGAAATGCCCAAATAAAATATAGAAGCAAAGACGAGTGGCATCCACGGGAAGGTTTGATCACCCTTTTTATAACAAAAAGACCATTTTTATGATAAAAAGATGCTATGATCAAGTTTCAAATGTTTGCAAGAGAATATTTTACTATCTTCCTGCCACCAACATGGCTAACAAAAAGAATTTCTCTCGTCTAGGCCAACTATGAATAAATTTACTTCTCGACAAAACTCTTCAACTTCTCCAGCCACGCCAAGTATTCTCTGCTGTCTTTGTTTATCATGTACTCGTACAAAAAGTTTATTGTGCTTGGTTTGATATCTCTCATCTCTAGATATTTGTGGAAACCCTTTTGTAAGTTCTCATCCAAATCCCTTCAAAATAGCAAAATACAACATAAGCAATGAAATTATGAAGCCTCTGAGATGCAAAAACTTGGCTAAAGTTCCTCTTGTCCACTCCAATAATTAACATTGAATAAAAAAAATCAAAATTATAACAAAACATATATTTCAAAGAACTAGAAAACCATGACATAAAACACAAAAAGGAACTTACTCAAAGTTTGGACCCTCATAAGCAATATCATCGTCTGAAGCATTCTCCTTAACAACAGCCAAGTCATCAATAGTAAATTCATCCGGGTAGCCAGAGATAGAAAACACTAAGCAAGGATCACTTCCCTTCGAGATTTTCACGGTCAAACTAATCCTCAACTTGTTATCATCCTCAGCCCCGGTATCATCACTTTCTGAATCACCATCAACAATATTAGGCATATCAACCTCCACAGTAATGCTCTCCCCATGATACTCCTTCTTCAGCAAAATAATTTCCTCCCCAGGATTATCCTCGATGATAAAAGGAAATTCTTCCGGCAACTTATCAACCTATTAGCCAAAAAAAGTATGATATATAAATTTCACCGACACAAACACTTGAAACAGCATCAGCTGAATCATATAATCATTTTTTTTGCCATGAAACAAAAAATGGATAGTCTAAGATATCACAAAGCTTAGAAAAAATTATATAATCAGCTATCAGCTATCGGTTATCATACAAACATCTCACAAAATAAGCACCAACAAGACAAGGGACATCAACGCAACCATTCTATCATCATATCACCAAAAAAAGAAGAAAAAAGGAAAAAATGTTCATTTAAATATTTTTAAACCCTCCAGAAACAGAGCTAAGAGACTGGGAATTCAAATGTAACCAAAAGTGATTGTTGAGGCATTAAAAACATCACCCGATTCGGATCATTCGAATCCTTAGCACATTGAATTTCAGACTGAATAATCTTGAGAAGATCCTTGTCGGAGCTTGGTTTGGCCTCCGAAGCAAAGAAACGGCGGCCGCCGGTGGAGTGGCCAGCGGCGGGAAAACGCAAGGCGGAGGAAGGGGCAGTGGAACGCCGGGCAGCGCGAGAGATCAGCGGCGCCGCCGTCGTAGCTGCCCGCCGTAGAAGGTATGATAGCGCCATGCCCGGGTTGTGGAGGTGGAGGGAGGACGGTGGGAGCTAGGGTTTGGTGATAGGGTTTTGGCGAGGACGGTGGGAACCGAATCTAACCGAACCGAACCGATAAACGGGTCACTCTTTCATGTTCGGCTCGTTTCCAAATCAATTATTTTCACAAATAAATTAATTTATTTGTGAATATAATTTTTTTAAAATTTTAAGCATTTAATTTCTTTCGTATTTGATTTAATAAATTTTGAACCAAAAACTTTAAAAGATAATTATTTAGAGTTTATAGAGCATATACTTCAAAAACTTATAATCTATCTCTATACACGAATGATAAAATTACATGTACAGAAAAAAGATCGATATTTTATCAAACTCGAATGCATCATATTCAAGTTTAAAACTAAACCAAGCCAAACTCAAACTCAACCTTTGTTTATTATTTAATTTATCTAATAAATTGCAAAAACGAATTCAAATTGCACCTCCATCACAAATTGAATTGGCTTGATTATACCCCTACATAGCCTTGTTGTGTCATAGAATGCAAAAATCACTCATATATATATATTGTCTTGTCATCCTTTTGCTTATGCATGTTTTTTATCAATTTCTTATGGTTTTGGCTTTTTCGTGTTAGTGACCAGACATGCATTTGAGGCCAATCAAACGATTTATATGTAACTTCCAAGGTAGAAACTTGAGCTTTCAAAGTCTGCTAAAACTGTTTTACAGCTGATGAATACAAGTTTTTAGCATTTACTGTTCCAAGATTTGGCCAAGAGTATGCTAGTCTTGATAGTAGTGGTCTGTAGAAAAGCCAATAATCCTTGATCTACCAGCTAAGCGCATCTTTTGACTGCTGTATTTTTGAATTATAAGAGCCTTGTATCTCTTCCTGTTACAGGAGCAATTGAAGTCTGTTCAATTTCCGCAATATACCATCGACTTAATTGTGTAAATACAAGTCATAGGAATATCTTACTTTGCAAGATTTAAGAAGTGGCTGCAGAAAGGATGAATTGAAAAAACTGATTGATTCACCAAGTGAGGTTCTCTCCCATGCTACATAAATCAAAACAAAAAGGTGAGGCACCAACAGAGAAACATATTTGACCTTGTTACTTGCTCAATGAATAAACAATCAAAACAAAGAGAGATAGAAACCCAGTTTTTCATACCATTTGCAGAATCTGCCCTTAGACCACCTCGGTTGAGTTCTTCTAAAAGCTGTCATTAATGACATAAAACCGGTAATTTGAAGACATGATTGTGTTAGTGGACAGTAAAAATTTGTTATTTATCATTTTCCAGTTATCGGTATGATCCCTACTTTGAAGATTCTAATATTAACACCCTTCACTGTTCAACTTGTATAAAGTGCACGATAGCTCTTGTTACTGCAAAAGTCATTGAGAAGAACCATCCACCTGAATGACACACAGGTGAGTTGAACCTACCGTTTGAAGGATTTCGACGTCAAGGATCAACCTTTTCCAAGAGACGAGCATCAACATAACTTGCATTATAGGCTTACTATTTTTCATATACTCCTGATTTAGTGGAAACATCTGCTAGATCTATTTTACTCCAACACTGACCAAATTAACTTAAACTCCCTCTTTGTACCTCAACACATCAGAATATGCTCAAACTTGAGCAGCATAACAGTATTAGCCTCTCAAAGTTGTGGAAACATTATTTTCATCTCTTTAAAAGAGTAGAAAGAGAAACGAAGATGGTATAAGTAAAGGACCTCATCCATATTCAAACAGATATTAAATAAAAATGGATTCCACTTAGTGCTCAACATGGTTTGCGTACACATGCTTACCGTTGAAAGTGTAGGTACAGTTGTTGGATTAAAGTCATCACAGCGGCTGGGGTCAATTGGAACACATACACGACCTGTAGAACAGGCAAGGAGTAGTTATTTATAGGGTACAGCATGCACTAAAATGCAGGCACGAAACAAAAAGTGTAAGGGCAGAGAAACCTGTTTTTGGATGTACACAGAAGGGTGCTTTCAGCAAATGATTTAGTTGTTTTGTGACCTATATTATAAGGCAAAATTTCAAACATGGTAAAAAAATTCCAACAAAGAAGAAAATTTATGGTACAACATTAACTAACCATAATATCCAGTCGGGGGTATGTGTATGAGAAAACAATCTCTTCCACACACCGATGAAGGCCATTTGCCTGAACCAATGATGTGCGTCAATGAAGCTACTAATTGACATCAATACATATACTAACGATAAAATAAACAATGTCGAACCTTTTGCTTGTGGATTGCACGCCTTAACTGATCCCATCGTATGGTATTGATGTCCTTACCGCCAGATGTTTTTGCGCGTTCTTGCCATCTATTTTGAAGTTCGGAAACAACAGCTGCGAAAGTTACATTCAGATAAATTGGTTAAAACTTTTGTCAACTTCCTAGGTCATAATACAAGCACTGCTGACCTTCATCAGGAATCATTTCAAGGATCTTCTCATATCTTGCTTCAGTTTCAAATAGCTTTTGGCTTAAAAGTAACTTCTCTTCAAAGAAAATCTTCAGAACATCTGTATATGACTTCCTATAGAATACCTACATGTATAAGATATCTGCTGTCTTGACAGAAAGGGTTAATAATCAGAAGTTACTTACACCAAAAATGGATGAAGTGCTTGACCAACCAATGAAACCTTTTTGTTATTGTTTTCGCCTCCCTAATAAAAAAGAAATACATGTACAATAACCTGTTGCAAAACAAAGGTGAATATCATTTAATGCATCCAAAAAGCACTTCAAATACCTTATATACTCGAAAAATAATCAGCGACTGATGCTCTTTGTTCATTAGTCAACCTGGTGAAAAATGGATCATTTTAGATGGTAGATTAAGTGTTCTTAATTACGCTATACACAATGCCATTCTCAATTTCTCTAAACATGATGTCATCAATTACCGCAATTATACCTTCTGGCTCTTCTGTCACAAACCCAGCAATGAACCCCACGCCGGCCACTATATACCCAAAGTATGTGGTTAAAGCCAAAATCCTCTGTGATACACATAACGATGGATGTCTTCAAAGAAGTCATTAATAAACCATAGGATAAGTAAAAATTCAAGTTCTGTGAAACAGGAAAAAACAATGGCTACAGACACGAGTGGTAAGTTTTCCTCAAGAAACTATATTTTACTCTCTTCATCTGCATATATGCAGATAATTCTCACCTCTGAGAGCAGAATCAATCACTTTGATAGCAATGGTCATCAAGGGCCAGCATTCAATGCAAACATCTGCTCCCGCGCAACAATAACGAACATCATCATAGTCTGAGATATCCTAGTAAAAAGAAAGCAAGTAGTCCATCTGTGAGATCGACCTAGCAAGGAGGGTAACATGATCAGCATAAAACATTAAGGAAACACTGACAATATCAAAGACAAGCTCCCTCTCCACAGGAGTGAAGACACCATCTTGAGAATAAGCATGCCTTTTTGCTGGCTGCAAATTTGAAAACAATATGGTAACTTTGTAAGTAGCATGCCCAGATCATTGTTAACATTGAATAAAGCAACCAAAGCACTCATGCAGTTCATACATCTACACTGTACACAGGTCCAATATCGATTTTAATAGGACACTTCTCTTTGATGGACCTTTCCAACTCAGACAAGGTATTGAATGAAAGGAAACGAATCAATCTGTCATCGCTAAGGGAAAAGGAAAACTCTCTGCGACCAATGTATGACTGATCACAGCCAGGATGCTTTCCATCTACAGGAGAAAACAATCCGGTTACTTCTGATTAATTAGCGCGTACATACTGCAGATTGAAGATAGGGAAAAATGAACGATATCAAAAACAGGGCGTGCAAAATACCATTCCCATATGACAACCATCTGAAGATTTCTGAATGTGGAAAAAGTTTCCCTGCCATTTAAACAACATTATACAAGAAAGCAATTGCCTAATAAGGCTACCCCAGACTTGCAAAACAAAATGGCCTACTGGTTTCTATTATGGAGGAGATCTCAACTTTACAACAAGAATGCCAAATTAAAACTTCATATGATTCTCATATTGGAAAATTACCGTAGTATATTTGGACATAATTAGCATTAAACTCTTCCGCGATACTAATGTCTCGATGCTCTTCAGGTCCATGTCCATCAATGAGCATACCAGCCCTTCCATTGTCAATTTCAGAAGACATTTTTGTACAAGATCTACAAGCACAACAACAATATGGCAATCTTCTTATCACCCACAACAGCACTAGAAATAGAAATATAAAAACGAAAGCAATTTTTTCAATGTTTCCTTGCATTATTAGGGGTAGCTAATGATATTTCGCAGCTATGAAATTAATAATCCTAGTAATTTTGTGGTACTTAATAAATAATAAAAAATCAAATTAGTATACTCCATCTTCTCATTTAATTAAGGATCGATCTTCAAAGTTAATCAGAATCTATATCTAAGATATTTTATTATTATCCTCCATCACATTTCATAGAGTTTATCCATAAAATTAAAATTTACCAGTGGTCTTAGTCGCGTGTGGCATGACATTTTTCCTAGTAGAAATAAATCACTAAATCTCTAGGATTATCAAAACAAAAAAACCCTAGAAAACGTCATAAGCTAGGCACATGGTTTGCAATGTCGAGATAAGTTGCATATAAGTAATCAATCAAGACTCATAGGTGGGGGACAAGTCGTCCACATGCAATATTGATATTGCCGACATACCCTTGAAGGGTGATTAGAAAATCAAAAATGTCAATTTAGTTCTACCCAACAAATGAAAGTAATAAAAAGAAAAAGATGAAGGAAGACAAACTTACAGTGGGACGGTGTTAGGTGGAGGAAGAAGCAGTTAGAAGGTGATGAGATTGGAGGGAAGAGGGTGGGAAAATAGACGTTTTGGCGGGAAACAATGGGGTAATTGATCCCAGGCCTCATGGGGCATGGCCCTCGCACCGTCCTATAGACTTTTGTGGGGCAAAGCCCTCAGTTGACAAGGTTTTTGCTGCTAAAATTTCAGGCAGACCTGAACTCGAAATTTCCATTTAATGCAACCTAACCTAAATATTTCAATTTTGTTACTAAAATTATTAAAACCATATTAAAGCTAATTGTTGTTTGCATAATCGATAAAGTTAAAAACATGATTTAAACATCATAATATATAGAAATATTATATTAAACATCTTTAGTAAATTACAAATAAATAAAAAAATTAATAGCAATCTACACAAAATATAACTATTTAATTTTTTATTTTATTTTCTCAAATTTTCAGCCAATTTTAGTTTGGTTTGGCTTTGAAGCAAAATTTCCCACACCTAAAAAATTTACCCAAAATCTAAACTGAACATGGCTTAAATTTATGAATATTCAAAGTAAACTGACAATTTTGATTTGGTTCGGGTCGGTTATTTTAGTTTGGGTTGAAATATGCTTAGTCTTGGATAGGGCGAGCAATTGGTTGGATCGATTCTGAACCAACCGAACCGAACTACCGAACAGTCATTCGGTGGTCAAATTTGTAGACCGACCAAAACTAAAAGTTACTTGAAACCGAACCAAAATTGACTGAAATATTTGGTTTGATAACCGAATAACTGAAATAAATGATAATTTATAAAAAAAATAGATTATTTAATTATTTAATCAAGATTATGTCTTTATTTTAGTGAAGATAACCATTTAATAAGTAATTCTAAATATATATCATATTAAACAAATAGAAATTTATTATAAAACTATTATGATTTTATGATAATTAATATAAAATATAGATTTTTTAACATTTTTATAAAAAAAATTTGATTTATTCAGTTATTTCTATTTGGTTCTATTCTGAACCAAAATAGCCAAATGTCATTTAGTTTAGGTATTACCCAACTGAAACTGAACCAAATCTTTTTCAATTCGGTTTCGACTGGTTTTTGGTTTTACCCGGACAATGCTCATCCCTAGCCCTCGATTTCGTATGGCGTGTTTCTAGGGCTGTAAATGTCTTCATTTCCTATGGGTTGATAGCATTATCATAATCATTTATCATTTAAAACTTTTTTACCATAACCAAGCTATGAATCAAATTTTAACCATTTTACTGTTGGTTAAATGGTTAATATGTAAAATATAAAATGTTCCAACCATCTACATTATGGCCATCTAGCATTAGTAATTAAGAAATAAATAAATAAATAATCTCAATTAAATAAATTATCAAATTAATTCATTGGCAATTAAAAGTTTCAAGATTAATGTTAAAGTATAAATGAGTTTTATATTCAGTATCAAATAATTAAAAAATATTCATTTAAATTGGTAAATCGGTCATGATAAAGCATTCTACCACTTTTGTATATATTTAAAGTTGGTTCGGATAAATTAATTATTTTTTTCATTTTTTTCTTATACGATTGAACAGGCACATGAACCTGCTTGCCCATGTTCGGATCCGATAATGCATATCCGTTTCCACATCCTTATCCTACTCTCGGTGAATTTTGGAATAGGTTGTGACAATCTCATAAGAAGGGGATGGGATAAGGAGCATATAAGAGGAGGCGGGTAAATATTTCAAGCCATTAAATATGGAACCAACCAAGGAAGATAGGTTGGGCAAGGGCAGATTCAATGGCCTTAATCAAGGAACTGCATATATAAAACCTGTGACTCGAGTAAGATTTTTACATTAACGAACTAGTCGCTTCAACCATCGGTTCGAGTCAAGTCAGTTTCATAAACCGTGTGCAGAGTCGAACCCAACCGTGAGTTATGAGTGATTAGGGGTGTATCCAAGTATATGATGATAACGTCAAAAGGATGATGAAAAATGAGTTATCAGAGCATATGACCGTATGCAGTAATTTTTTTTATGTATTTGATCGCAAAATTATTTTTAGGCCGAATAACATATTAGGACGTGTTATAAAACAGTTTGAGTGGGTTATTAGTTATAGAACATGTCATTTTGATGTTATAGTATTTATTATATTTTATGAAAATTTCCCCTATTTTTTGGATTATTTTTGGAATTAATTGGGCCCGCGATCAATTACCCACCATTTCCCGCCAAAAAGTCCATTTTCCCTCCCTCTTCCCTCCTGCTTCTTCCTACACCCAACACTGTCCCGCCGCCTCAACCCTGTAAATTTGTCTTACTTCATCTTTTCTTTTTATTACTTTTCATTTGTTGGGTAGAACTAAATTGGCATTTTTTATTTTCTAATCATTGTTCAAGGGTATATCAGCAATATCAGTATCGTAGGTGGATGACTCGTCCCCTACCTGCGAGTCTTGATCGCCTATTTATCTGTGACTTATCTCGACATTGCAAGCCATGTGGCCTAGCTAATGACGCTTCCTAGGGTTTTTTTTTTATAATCCTAGAGATTGAGTGATTTATTTCTACTAGGTAAAATGACGCGCCACATGTGACTAATACTAGGGATAAATTTTAATTTTATGGATAAACTCTCTAAAATGTGATGAAGGATAATAATATAACATCATAGATATAGATTCTGATTAACTTTGATGATCAATCTTTAATTAAACGAGAAGATGAACTCATTAAAAGGCTATGCATCAAGAGAAAACAAAATCTCGTGAATTTATAACAGATTTAGCAAGCAACCTAGTGATCTACTCTTACTAATAAAAGGGGAACTAAAAGTTGCTCTTTGATGAAAAGTAGGAAATTCAAGCAATCAAAATACAACAAAATAAATAAATAAATAAATCAAATTATTATAGTTTATCTCTTCACTTAATTAAAGTCTATCTTTAGAATTGGAGTCTAATCTAAGATATTAAATTACTATAGTCTCTCATTATGGTGATCTATCAAATTAGATTCTATTTCTAATATTGGCTGCGGACAGCACGGCATCTTGCCTAATTAGGCTAAAAACAAACAAGAAAGGCAGTATTTTATCAAACATGCCTCAAAAAAATGAAAAAACAAAACGTTATTATCACCCTGAAAACCGAAATAGAAGAAGCTAGTAATCAGCCAGAGTGCACTATCCACCACTCTCAAAAACTGCATCAAACTTAAAAAAAGGCAAAAAGGCAGAAGATTGGAGAACTAGATCCTCCTTAGGTATTTTGGAGACAAAGGTCCCTTAAACCACTGTTTTTTGCAGATAGGTTTTCTTTAAACTATCCAAATTGGTGATTCTGCAATGAAAAAAAGGAACACGTCCTGAGTCATATTTCAAACCCACATGTACCGATCATCATTAATTGGCAAAATCTTAATCAGTACAGTCAGTAACTACTTGAGTATAAAGATTTAGCAGCAACGAAAGTGATATGGTTTATTTGTGATTTGACCACCAATTAGGGTATTTTCTCAATTAAGATTACGTGTTCAGTTAGTCATGAAATCTTGTGCATATTAATTTGCAAATTGTGATGAATGAGATAGATTTAAAGTTGCAGAGAAACACTGTCTCCCCGTTTGGAGCCCGGCAAGACTCACTCCTTCACTTCCCCGTGTGGTTTATCCTCCCTCCTTTACCCCCAAATTCTTCTATTCTCGTCTCTAAAAAGATCATCTTTTTTATCCTAAAATCCCTGATAATGAATCAAGTTCCTATCAACAAGCCTCATTTTTTTTGACCTCATGTCAACAAAAAGAAAGCAGCAAACGTCTTTTCTAACATAAAAAGAAGATAATCCCATAAAACAAAACTATCCTACCCGGATGGCATATTTGGGAAAACCCTATCAACTCAACCCTAGAAACTGATCTGAAAAAATAACACAGGCGAAACTTCTGCAAACTCACCATCAACCATCAATGATTTCTACAAATTTCTCCATTTTTTGAGAACCAATCACAAGCGATCCAACAGCAATTACACACCCGTTAAGAAGAAAATTTCAAAAGCGAAATAGACCAACAGAGCAAGGGAAGGGCATGAAGTGCGCACCGGCAGAGAAAGAGGAGGAGGCGGTTGTGACGGGTCGCCGACGTCGGGCCTAATCCCTCGAAGGATGGCTAGAAAATAAAAAATGCAAGTAATAAGAAGAAAAAGACGAAGGAAGACAAACTTACAGGCCGCGGGAAGGTGTTGTGTGCGGGCACTTGGAAGGCGATGAGATCGGAGGGAAGAGGGAGGGAAAATACACGTTTTGGCGGGAAACGGTGGGGGGATAATTGATCACGGGCCCCATGGGGCATGGCCTGGCACCGTCCCATAGATTTTTGTGGGGCAAAGCCCGTGTTGACAATGCTGGGCGCCGAAATTTTAGGCTGACCCGGTGATGCTTAAATCAATTCGATTTTATTCGAAATCGGCCGATTTAAATTAGATCGGCGGTGATCCAATTTAAAAAACCCTCTGAATTGACTAGGTTTGAATCGGTTCGTGAATCGGCCGATTCGAGTTGATTTTTACCCGATTCCGACCAGCGGTGGGGAGGCGGTGAAAGGCGATCGAGGGGCGAGGTGGGTGGCAATAGCGGCGGGGACAGGGTGGCGAGGGTGGCAACGGGCGACCGGGGGGTGGCAGGGCTAGGTGGCAACGGTAGTGGGGGACGGGGCAGGAAGGGCGAGCGGCGAGGAGGCGACTAGGCGATAGGGGACTGGGCGAGGGCGGCGGGGTGGGGTGGGGCAGGGGCGAGGGGGACAACGAGGCGATAGGGCTGCGAGGGCGGCGTCGGGGAGGTGGGGCTGGGCAGGGGGAGGCAAAGAGGGGGGCAACGGGGCGGGGCGGGAGGTGAGGAGGGGGTGATGGGCGGGACAGGGGAGAGGGGCAGGGGAGATAGGGGATGGAAAATTACATCAGTGGCACTTTGATCTGGGCTGTCTGATTACAAGGTTGGCCTAGATCTATTGTTTCAAAAACATATGGCTGCCCATTGGCCAAGTCCGGCTGCGGGGCAGCCTGACATGGCTGCCCGTGGCTGGATCGGGCCGCGCGGCCAAAGATCCAGTGAGGGATGGCAGCCACAACGAGGGAAGGGGGAGCAGGGGAGGCTGCAGCAGGGTGGGGGCAGCCACAGTGTGGCTGGGGTGACTGCTGTGGGGGAGGGGCAGAGCTAGGTAAAGGAGGCCACGGCGGGGTGGGGGCAGCTGTGGCATGGCAGGGCGGTGGTAGCAGCGGGACGGTGGCTGCCAACGTCGTAGGTTGAGTTTTTGTTTTTTAGAACAATAGATCTGGACCGTCCTAGCAATTCGACGGCCCAGATCAAGCTTTATTTTTTTTTAAAAAAAGGCGAATAGATTTGGGCCGTCATTGTAATCGGATGACCCAGATCAAAGCTCGGGGCGGAAAATTTTTTCTTCTTCGGGCTCACCTCAACACCCTCTCTCTCTCTCTCTATATATATATATATATATATATATATATATATATAATTTTATCAAGTATTCACTGAGGCGAGATATTGTGAAATTGATTAGCATGTACCATAAGTGGGTGCACATGATAGTTATAGCGGGCTCTGGATTAGTTAAAGGGTTGTTCCATTCCCGAGGGATCCTGACAACTCTGTGTTTGAGTTCCTCACACCCAGAGAATGTGCAAGTTTATGGCACTATTAAGTATAACGCACGCCTGGACATGTGCTTGAAAGGGTACTAAAGGTGACTGCAAGAGTACTTGACCTTCGTGCTCAAAGCCAGGAGAATTATGGAGGAAAAGAGAGGGTTTAGGTTATACTGATAGTCCCGAGGGACCATAAGGTAAAATGACAAAATACCAAGAGAGGCCCGAGGGACCATAAGGTAAAATGACAAAATACCAAGAGAGGCATCAGTAGACCAGTCTGTTCGGGATACTACTAGGTCTATACCTCGGTGGCTCCTCAGTAGGTGTGCCCTTCAAAGAGTTCTGATGAACTATATGAATGTTTTTCTTCATATAAGAGTTAGCTCTCATAGCCAGTTTAATATAGTTATATTTTGAACCAGTAATACTTGTAATTGATGTGTTTTTATAATATATGTAGGTGATGATCATGAATTGGATGTGCCAGCCTGGATGGAGGAACAATGATATCTCTTGCACACACATGTCAGATGGTAGAATGTTTTGTACTTTATTTATGATGTCATTATATTGAGAATTATGTGATGAAATGCAAGATGTGATATCTGCTTTAGCAGTAAAATTTCTAATGATGACACGTTAATATATATGTCTTTCAGTAAATATATGTAGATATTGAATACATACAATAAGTGGGTCAAGACCCAGAATTTGATGTGAAATGTGAATAGAATGCATAGGTGGGTCGAGACCCAAGATTTAGAATGATCTATACAGCAGATTAGAATTTTGTGTGAATGAAAATGTTTGATAGATAAATATATATATATATATATATATTTGTATATGTTATTTTGATAGAGTGGCCCCTGCTTGCACTTTTACGAGAGACTCTGTACATTTAGTTTCATAAGTTTTGTCAATTTTATTGCAATTGTTGTTGATGTGTAAATTATTTTCATGCCATCCATATAGTAGCATGTTAGGTGTCAGTACCCTCATCCATGCATAATGATTAGTATGTTCATCTTTTGACGCTGAGAGTAGATCTGCACAAATTGGGTTCGGGTTAGCCGACCTAGCGGGACCTGTGACATTCCAGTTCAGTTCACGAGTGTGAATTGAATTTGGGGTGTTACAGTAGCGACTTGAATAATAATATTTCTAGAGCTTAGTTTTCAAAAAACATCAAAGGGTCTCAACCTTGAAGTTTTATTAAACTCGTGTGAAAACATGGTTTGAAATCAGACGGATCTGATAAAACGTTGCCGATGTCATCCTATGTCTCAAATGCGATTGAACTTTACACTCTGAGAGTCGTAAAGACCAAGATGAGTAGAGCTTCACGTCCCATATCAACGAGCTCAAACCCACGTATCCTAGCATAGAGATGGAACCAAATTAGGCTCGAATCACATAGGCACGTACGTCGAGGCAAAACCTCCACTCATGAACACTCATAGAAGACAATTAATTACCTTAATTAAATATTTAATGAAGTGTTAAACCCCATTAGGTAACTTAATTCTTGTGTTGGGTTTTAGGTAAACAAACAGGCTTACTGGACACATTTTCGAAAGGGCCAAACGATGTCCAAATGCACTGAAATTTGGACTAGTTGGCCTTGACACTCTAAGACTTATGGGGAATTTTTACCAGGGCTGGCCCATGGCCCAACATGGTGAACAAGGCTCACTAAGGTTGGGCTGATGGTGCTAGGAACAATGTTCTTGGGCAGAATACCAATTTTGCTAAGGGTCGTTCATAGGCTTAGAGACTCCAAATGGGTATAGGAATTAGGATTAGTTGGCCATCATCTTGAGATTGAGACCATAGAAATTTCAGGTCCAAACTCTAAGAATTTGGGCCTTAGTGGGCTTGGGAGTGGAACGTCTTGGCTAAGTCATTTCTGGAGCTGGGGTGACCAAACAGGCTTGGAAAATTCATAACTCGTGATATGGTGAGAGAGGCATTTCTGAGAGTGACACAACACCAGTTCAGTTTAGGAAGCTATCTAGTTTGTAGTTTGATGGCTCCTCAAGTATATGCCCATTGAGTGTTCCCATGGAGGTTATATATTAGTTTTTCCTTCCTCGTGGAAGTCAGATTCCAATTACCAGTTTTATTAGTTATTTTTTGGGCTTGTGACACTCGTTGCTGATAGTTTTCCTATTATATATAGGTCTTGTGTCCTTGTGTGTTAGTTTGGTATGGGTGGAAGGACAGATACTTGCTACACACACTTGTATTCAACGCGCTATTGTTTTCTTTTGTTCACTTCTCTAGTGTGATGTGTGTTCTTGTATATTTACTTGATGTGTTGTGATGTATGCTCTAACTAGCTTTTGTAGTTGCAAATCAAACATGCAATTAGGTCTCTCAATGAGACATTTAGATTTCAGTTCATTAGTTATTTTAATGCATTTACTCCCTTATTTTATCTATTTATATTTTTGTACTTGTTGCGGTTGAGCGTTCTCATGTCTTGTCATGCATGTAGCTTCTTCTTAGGTTCTTGTATGCATCCATTCATCCTTTCTGTTGTGTGTTGGCTATGCATTTAGTGGTGTCTCCTTTCTTGAAATTCCAAGAGGGTTTCTTCAGTTAATCTCTTGTTCATTTTTTGCAAATTAATCAATTTAGACGTAATTAGATTCGATCATAATAGTTCTGGTTCAGTTCTTATGCAAACCAAATTCAGGGTGTTACACCCTGAGTGTCTCTACTCTTTACTTGGACCTTAAGAAAGACCCTTCTCCAAAGGACCAGCCATGAGAATGATGAGCTGCAACATCAACCAAAAGAAGGCCATTTTCCTTTTCAGCTCTGGATCGGTTTGGTTACAGATTGTCTGACTGATCATCAGCTGATCATGATCAGAGACTGGACTTGAAATCTGTGACCTAAATGACAGCGACGATGACTATCTTGTGATTGGTGACTGTCAGGACACGCTCACGACAGCTTGGGGTAGCACTTCAAACAGAGTTGAAGCTTGATTGGAGATGAAAGGATGACACTTCCCTCAACACTGATCAGCTGACTCCTTTCGATCGATTAAGTTCACCAAAGTGTTCAGGGAGAGATTCTAGTGGTAGATCTTTTGGTGGCAAATCGCAACGGCGATAAGAAGAGGTTTCAGTGAGGTTGGCAGTGGTGACATGGTGGCGGTTGCGATCGGTGGTGGTGAAGTACCGTTTGGCTAGTGTTAGGGATTTAATAGTTCAACTTTTCCAATTCGTTCGGCCACCGAACGATTAACCAAATGTCAAACAAACGCATTCAGAAATAAATTTTAAAATTATACTCAATGGTTTGGGCTATCGAACTCTTAAATCAAATGCCAACTAACTCAGAGAAACCTTGACTTTTTAAGCAATGCTAGTTTTTCCAACCTCCAAACTTCAAATGATGAGGCTTCGATGTCTTGGAAGAACACTTTATTGATTGTAGCTTTTCTCAAGCATGATAAAAAATAATTTTAAATTATTTATCCCAATTTACATATGTATATCAAAATATTTCAAATATATCTTCAGATGTTGATACTCAATAAAAGTTTTCAACAAGTGAGAGTTGTAAAACAATTTCGAAAGCATTCAAATCATCTTGCACCCTTATTACCCTTTTGAAAAATAATTTGAAAAAGGTTGAAAACTATACATATATAGATATAAGTAGATTCAAGTTATGAAGAGGGATCAATACCTTCCTTGTGTAATGTTGTCTTTGGAATCCACTTTGCTTTCCCCTTTTTGAACTAGTGTCCTTCTACCTACATCTCCATTGAATGTGCCCAACATTACCACAATAGCGACAAATACATTAACTGTAGGAGATGTTGGTGTGTTTGTGTGGTGGCTTCTTCCTTTTCCTAGGGGCTTGTCTTTTGGCTTCTCTGTTCTCTTTGGTGCTTGCATCACCATCTTATCCTTCCTACGAGCTTGAGTGGACTCCTTCTTGGAGCAAACATTAGCTCCTTTCCCTTGGAGGTGCTTGCCACATTGAGTGAATATTTATTATTTTACTAAGTGGGTTTCATTAAGTAGAAATGGGTTTTATATATCACCTTCCCAAGAATAGAGTTTACTTCTTCTATTCGTGCAGAGTTACTGGAATCCACATGGACCAATCAAGATAGGTTGTCGATACCACCACTTCCTAGTTGTTTTCTGGCTAGCCAGTGGTCGGACTTCACCGATCGTCACTACTAACACCTCCGCCTTGACGCCCCATGTCGATCCTGACTAGTGGCAACCCCAGCCATGCCGCAGTCGACAATTTTCTACAATAGGAAAAGGCTGCCCATCCGGTCCATTTGCCCGTGATCGCATCCATCTACCCGCGATCGCGTCCACCTGACCATGGCCGAGTCCGTCAGTCTGAGCCCATGTTCGTGTTCATCAATCTAAACCAGGCCAGCCTAGCCCAACGACCCAACCCTGTAGTTTATTCAACCTAGACCAAGCTGACTCAGCCCAACTCAGTTCGATTTAGCCAGTTGATCGAGTATAGTCTTTTCGGACCGTTTTCTTCTGTTCTTATACCGTTTTTGGTAATTCGAGAACCCTTATATTAGTTTAGATGAATATTCAAATGATTTAGCATGTTCAAAAGTTATAATTATTTTTCTTTATTTATTGTTTTATTTATTTATTTATTTATTATTATTTATTTCATATTATTAATGTATTTATTGATTATAATGCATGTTTATATGATTACTTATTATTATTAATGATATATTTACTTATTAATATTAGTCTTATTTATGTTTACAAAATTGTGTGTGTATATGTGTGTGTGTATTTATTTATTTATTTACCTATTTGTTTGATCGTGTATATATTATTATTTAGAGGCTGGACTTGAAATCTATGACCTAAATGGCAGCAACGACGACTCTCCTGTGATCTGCAACTGTCAGGACAAGCTCATGATGGCTTGGGGTAGCACTTTGGACAAAGTTGGAGCTTGATCGGCAACGAAAGGATGACACTTCCCTCAACACTGATCAGCTGACTCCTTTCGATCGGTTATTTTCCCTGAAGAGTTCTGGGAGAGATTCCAGTGGTAGATCTTTTGGTGATGAATCACAACGGCATTGAGACAAGGTTTCAGCGAGGTTGGCAATGGTGACACAGCGGCTGTTGTGATTGGCAGTGGTAGAGTACCATTCGGCTAGTGTTAGGGATTTAATAGTTCAACTTTTTCAATTCGTTTGGCCACCGAATGATTAACCAAATGTTAAAAGAACGCATTCAAAAATAAAATTTAAAATTATATTCAATGGTTTGGTCAATCAAACTCTTCAATCGAATGCCAATGAACTCAGAGAAACCTTGACTTTTTAAGCAATGCTAGTTTTTCCAACTTCCAAACTATTTCAAATATATCTTCACATGTCGATACTCAATAAAAGTTTCAATAAGTGAGAGTTGTAAAACAATTTCGAAAACATTCAAATCATCTTGCACCGTTATTACCTTTTTTGAAAAATAATTGAAAAAGTTTGAAAAATATACATATATAAATAGAAGTGGATTCAAGTTATGATGAGGGATCAATACCTTCCTTGTGTAATGTTGTCTTTGGAATCCACCTTGCTTTCCCCTTTTAAACTAGAGTCCTACCTACATCTCCATTGAATGTGCCCAACATTATCACAATAGTGACAAATACATGAAGTGTAGGAGATGTTGGCAACTTGGTGTGGTGGCTTCTTCCTTTTGGTGTGTTGTTTTATTTTGATTCTCAAATTCAATTAATTTGGTCTAACCAAACTTAAGCGGAAGAGATTTACTCTAAGCGCATAAGATGAACAAAAATGCCACAATGAATGTATGAAATGCACAACCTAGCAAAACGTTACATGGATGATATGATAATGAAAAATCACACTCCAATAGATTAAATATTATAAAAATCTTGTAAATAAATAGACAGAGTTTCCCATAAAAGTGCAATAAGGGAACCATTTTGCTCAGCCTCTCTTGCTGCTCGCACTACATCTCCAAAGGTAGCAAAGACTTTATTTATATTGGCCACACAAATATCATATTGAAGCCCTTCATAGAAATACTTAATTCTTCTCTGTTCAGTTGGCACTTGAACTGGGGCAAATCTTTCCAATGCTCTAAATCGAGTTTCATATTGTACCACTGTCATTTGACCTTGCTTAAGCATCTAAGAGTCCCTTTCCTTCCTCTTCTTAACATTTGGAGGAAAGTACTCCTCGTCAAACTTTTCCTTATGCTCTAAATCGAGTTTCATATTGTACCATTGTCATTTGACCTTGCTTAAGCATCTAAAAGTCCCTTTCCTTCCTCTTCTTAACATTTGGAGGAAAGTACTCGTCAAACTTTTCCTTGAACTCATCCCATGTGACATCCTGTGGCTGCTTGCGGGCAAAGGTGGAGTTTATAACTGAATCCCACCATATCCTGCCTTCATCCTGAAATGCTCCCATGATGATCCATACATGGTGCTCTATGGGGCATACCATACTGCCAAGTACTCCAATTGCAGTTGAGATCCATAGGAAAGCTTCCTCTGCACCTAGCTTTCTTATGAATGGGCATCCTCCAATCTTCACAAAATGTTCATACTGCCATAGTCTAAGATTCCTTGCATCTTTTGATCTGCTAGATCCTTCTTTGAGTTCGAACTTATGAATCATCGGCACTATCCCTATTGGGGCACTACCTAATCCTGTAGTGCCACTACCACCTGTTGTTTGTCCACTACCTGCTCCAGGTGGTCCACTGCCATTTGTACCCATCCTGGTCTACAATGAAGCAATCATAGGAGCAATTGATCCCTTGATGCAGCAGTGGAGGAGGCAATGGCTGAGGGCCCATGGGGAAAGTAGGCTCCCCTTGCACCTCGTCATCCATGGTGGGCCTCTTCTCTGCCCTGGCTATGGAGAGTGAATTGCCGAAGTTCTCTCCTAAACTCCTTTTGGTTACGTTGTATGTGTATCTGAACCTTTACTAATCGGGCAATAGCTCTATCCCTTTTGATCATGTGGCTACTCACTCTATGGCTGCTCTTACTACGACGACTTTCATTACAAAGGATGAACGAGGCTGGCATAGTAGGGTTTCCTGACAATGGTGGGGCTCTCGGTTGGCTAGATGTCGTTTCATTGTGGGCATGGCTTAGGCTGGAACACATAGATGATGAAGGTGATGGTGCTCTATTCTAAGTAGCACAAGTCTGTACTACCATGGTTATCAACTTTTATTGATCAAATCCTTGATTCATTGTCATGCAACTAACTGGTAAGAAATTTGTAAAATAAAACAATAAAAGAGAAATATACCTGTTGACTTTACTTTGAGGTTTCTTTGCACACACATGACCCCCATCTTAGTCAACTAAGTGTCAGCTCTGATACCAAGTCTGTGACACCCCAAATACCGTTTACTATTAAAGCGAACTAAAATGTTATAGGAGACCAAACCGATTCTCAAATTCGATTAATTTGGTCGATCTGAACTTAAGCGGAAGAGATCTATTCTAAGTGTCATAAGATGAAAAAAATGCCACTATGAATAAATGAAATTCACAACTTCGCAGGACGCTACATGGATGATGTGATAACTAAAAATCACACTCCAATCGATTAAATATTATAAAAATCTTGTAAATAAATGAATAGAGTTTCTCCTAAAAGTGCAATAAGGGAACCACCCTGTCCATCATTATATCACAATATATATATGATAAATAGCAAGATATATTGCAACATCACATTATGTTAACATCATAACATTCTTATACCATAATCCCTGACTGGGTCTTGACCCATCTACTATTCACAGTCACATGGCCAGAAGTTTACTAACTTCATTCACAAATCAAGTTAATCATGCATTAAATATTATCAAAAGTTTTACACATTCACTAGCTTCACAATAAAGTGTCCTATCGTTAGGCATGTGTGTGTGCAAGGATCTCACTGCTCATTCATCAAGTTTGGCATATCCTGTTGTGTTTGGTGCTCACCTACATATATAATAGAAATTTGTTAGTGATAGTTGTTATTAGTTCAGAAAATAACGAATATCAAACTGTCAATGAGTGGTCATTCTCATGAAAAGAAAACATGTATATACTTCATTAGAACTCTCATAAGGGTAGCTTCAAAGGAGCCATTGAGCTATAGTATGGACACCATCCCAAAACTGACTGGTTTGATGCCTCTCTCTACACTTGCTCATTTTTTTGTTCCCTCGGGGCTACTAGTATATCTTAAATCCTCTCCAATCCTCCATATTTATCCTGGCCTCGAGCATGAAGGTCGAATACTATCGGGTAGTCGCCTTTAGAACTCTTTAAACCACATGTTCGGATGTGAGCTGTACTAAATAGTACTTGTATACCCCACGTTTCTCTAGGTGCGAGGAACTCAAAATGTGGATTGTCAAGATCGCTCAGGAATGGAACACGTCTCTCACTAAATTCAGAGCCCACTCTAACTGGCACGTGCACATGCTCATGGTATGTGCTAGTTGATTTCACCATCTCTTATCGCATTGAAAACTCAATAAAACCATATATAGGCCTGGGAAGGGATTTAATATTTAAGGCCCGAAGGCAACTTGTGATGGATCTTGTTTTCAAAATCATACTCAAGGGATCTCGTCCTCGAGGGTTATTAATCTCAAAAACCTATTCTTTAAATAACCTATGTTAAGTGGGGTCCAATAAATTGACCACCTAGCACGTCCTGCAACCTTCAATCCACAACAACAATAGAAGAGATAGACAAACAATAGTATGAGTCCTAAACGGACCTGGTAGAAGCTCCAAATGGGTATCACGCCTATGTGGCAAGCTTCTACACCAAACCTACACAAACAAAGCTAAATTCTAAAGCCCATGTATGCACACCCATATGATGCATGAATGACATGATGGATAAATCAACAACACTAAGACAATCATGTATATCCTAATCAATCCAAACAAATCCTAATAATCATGTAATTCACGTGTGATAAACCTATAGTTAATTCCATATCATGGTAATGCAATTAAATTCAAATGTCATCACTAATAACAATCTTACTATTATTATACAACCAGTTCATCAATTAGTTCATAAACAATCTTTATAGTAATTAATAAAATTAGCATTTTTTTATGCTCCATCATACTTAGTTGACAAAGCAATCCTAAATTCACCTACATGCAATCAATCAACAATTTAATCATAATCTTTATGATGAAACGAATTTAAATCAAATTGTATATCTAAGTCGGCGATTATGAGGCAACTGCGGTGATAGCTGGGGTTGTCGGTGGTTACCGTGAGTAGGGGTGGGCACGGACGTCCTAATTACTGTGTCCGATCAAAGTCCAAAGCATGTTCGACTGAATTTGACTGACCGAATAAAAACAAACCAAACATGGACATTTCTTTATCATACCAAACGACTAACCGAGCGTCCGATATTTTATATCAATAACATAATGCCTTTAATATTTGTGAGGTGAATTTTATGCTCTATGAAAATTTCAAATCATGTATACAGTAAAATTAATTAAATATATATATAATTAATATTTAATATCTAAAATAATCCAAGCTAATTGGAAAAAAGGTACAATTGACCATCGATATTAAGAGACAAACACTAAAACAAAACAGCATTTCTTTGAGGAAAGAAAAGATTCTTTGTCAATTAGCTTATAAAATTGGCAGCCGGTACTCCGTATGCTAGCTGATAACATATAGAACCTGTTAAAAAGAAAATCCCATATAACAACCAGCATATTGGAATAACCACAACAGTACATCAAAATGTCAATATTATCAAAACCCTAAAATTTTAACAGTAACACCCAAATCAAACTTTGCACAGTTCACCCAAAGGATCGGTGGTAGATGGGGTATGCGCGGGCATTGCGGCGGAGGCAGTACAGCGGTGGCGATGAAGGCTGTACGCAGGCAGCGGCAGAGGCGGAGGGGGTATGCACGTGCACAGCAGCGGTGGTGGAAGTGGTACGCAGGCGGCACCAGAGGCTGAGGGGGTAGACATGGGCACGGTGGCGGCGGCGGAGGCAGTACACAGGCAGTGGCGGAGGCAGAGGGGTATGCATGAGCACGGCGGCAGAGACGGTATGCAGGCTGCACACAGGTGGCAGCGGAGGTGGTCCACAGGCAGCACGCAGCAGCAGAGCTGAGGGGTATGCATGAGCACGGCAGTGGAGACGGAAGGGGTATGCATGGGCATGGCAGTGGGGGCGATACCCTGGTGGCACACAGGGTGGTGGGGTTATGCAGGCGGTGGCGGGAGGGGAATGTATGGCAGCAGAAGGGCGTGCAAGCAATGCCGAAGGGGGTACACAGATGGCAGTGGAAGGGGAGATGAGGGGCTGTGAACAGTACTCATTAGGGATTGTCTACGGACGCTGTTTGGACCCAATGGACAACTTGGACAAGGACTTAGTAGAACAAGTATTGTCCGACTAAATTTCAGACGAACACAGACAACAGCTTGTCTGATGTCCATCCAACTGATGCCCACTCCTAACCGTGGGGAGGGAGATTGTGGCTGTGATTGCCATCCCACGAGAAAAGTCTGCAATGGGGGAGTGGTTCGAGGTGGCCGGAGTTGCCACTGGCCAGCGGCGATGGCCAGTTGGCGGCAGCAGCAATGGTTGTGGTTTGCTTGAGTAAGAGTGGCCAGGAGGTGGTGTTGGCTAGGGAGAGGGGAGGAGAACTCGAGGAGGTTGAGGTTGGCTAGGGTGGACGGGTAGCGTGGGCGGAGGTAGTGCGTGACTGACCAGCGGTGACGGTACATTCAGCGGTGACGGTGCATGCAAGCGGTGGCCTTGTTTTTACATGGGTCGCTCTGCATGCGGCTATCTAGGCTGGGGAAGAGCCGAGAAGGATGAATAAAGGGCTAGGGAGGGTCGCCTGAGGTCTTCGCCAGAGTTGATGGCTGGCAGAGACACATGCAAGGAGGCAGCAGTGGGTGGCTGTGAGAGGAAACAGGAAGAAAGGGGAGGGTGAGAAGGGAGGAAAAGAGGTGGTTGAGGTCACGGTGACGGCAAGGGGAGGTCACCGGGGTGGTGGAGGTGGCCGGCGGCGGCAAGGGTGGTCACCAATGAGGGGTTGGAAGGAAGGGGAGGGGCAGTGTTTTGGGGAAGGTCGGGGAAGAAGAAAATAAGTTGGGGGTAGTTTTGTAAATAAAACTTGACCGTCTCGTGATTCGAGTCGATAATAATAAATAAATTCTAAAAAATATAAAATAAAAATGAGAAAATACTATAAAATAAAATATGCTCAATAAAATAAAATAACATGTTCTTAACCTACCAGCCCACCCAAAAATCCTATCTAACACATCCTAAAATAGTAAACTATTTAATTCTAATTTGTATGGTCCAATGCATGAAATAAAATAAAAGAAATCTGGCATACTGTTATATATACCGATAACTCATTTCCCTACTGTGTTACTGATATTATCATCATATACTCAGGTACACTTAGACCCTCATGGTTCATTACACACACAACCAGCCTTAGCTCAACGCATGTGTTTTGAAACTGACTCAACTCTAACCGAGGACTAAACTGATCGTTCACGAGTATAAAACCCTTACTTAAGTCACGGGTTTTAGAGACTCCTTTGAGCAAACATGAGCTCCTTTCCCTTGGAAGTGCTTGCCACATTAAGTGAATTTTTATTGTTTTACTTAGTGGGTTTAATTAAGTAGAAATGGGTTTTATATTGCCTTCCCAAGAACAGAGTTTACTTCTATTTGTGAAGAGTTAGTGGAATCCACATGGACCAATCAATATAGGTTGTTGATAGCTCTCTTAAAGAGCTTTTATTTTGAGTAGATTTAAGTACAATTTTAATGTCTTAGCCTGGTTTTGTATTTAACTTTGTTATAAAATACGGATTTTGTAAGAAATGAATAATAGACGAATTTTTAGTGTTTCCCAATCTAATTATATTCAATTAATGATATTAATTTGGAAAAACTTATCCTAATCATCGAGGAGTTGGTCACAGAGTGGTTGTGCTTTAATCATGTGACAGTCCCTATTTGGAACCATTTGAAAGGTGACTAAAGTAATTCTTATCCAACAAATCCAACACAATGATGACGCTGCACATAGTTAATGTTGAGCTTAAGTGGATAATCTTGCCAAATAGCTAATGCATTGGATTAAATAAGACAAATTAGGAAAATAAGCACCTTGTAACCCAAGAAAGAATCCCACTCCACATGTGTGTAATAATAATACTAGGATCACACACGATGCATGGAGAATATGAAGCTTCACAGTAGTTGCCTGGAAATTTCCAAGGGAGTCAACTACCTCGGATTGCTATATAGATACATGTTTACTCTCCTGATAAGGAAGTTGCTCCTTTATCCAAAATTTTCTTCTTCCAAACCTGGGAGTCCTGATCTCTTCTGTCTTCTGGTAAGTGAGAGAGGGGTTCTAAGAGTTTGAGAGGAAGGAGATGTGAAGTCATGCCACAAGGAAGGGAGAGCTGCTAGAGAAAAGAATTGTGCTAGGGCTTTGACGATGCAGATTTTGACTCTTTCATTTCTTCTTTTTCTTCAGATTGTATGGGCCTTAATATTGATGATGATGATTGTGGGATCCCCAACTTAGATGTGGGCCCATCCCAAAGCGTAACATGATGAGCTTAAGTCATCCCTTCAAAAGCTTGGTTAACCAACTTGAAAATCATTATACACATCCCCACTAATAAATTGGATCTTACACCAACAGGTGTTGATCATGAGTTGATTATTCCAATCGGTTTTTAATGTTTGAAAGTCTAGTTAACTTTTGCATGATAAAGAGAATTTGTTTTGCCTAGACATAAGGAAATTGGTGACGTTTTTGTTGGGATAGTTTATGATGTTAAGGTAGACATACACTTAACATCATAAATATTTATATAAAGCACTTAATCTTAATGCATTGCTTTGTTCTGTTTGTAAAGACATGTGGAATGAGGCAATAGAGATAGGTTGTAATATATAGTGATGGCCCGTTACAGCTACTTGCATTTCTTCGGATATCAACTTTAATCACATTATAAATAGTAGAAGTGATAAGTTTGTATTGCATGATACTTAAGTGAAGTTCAACATCCTGGATATATCTTATTCTTGAAAGAACTTTATGCTTTAGCTCAGTGGTTGTTAGTATAGCTTAAGGGATAATTGTTTTGCTTATTTGATGTTTTTGCCTTGATTCTTGACAGAGATAGATTCGATCTTTTATTGTTTGTTGTCTCTCTTTTCTTGTCGATCATTGTTCATGTTTTTACTTTAATTAATTAATAAATTAATCCACATTGAATAAAAGTAAGGTAAAAACGTACAAATCCTCGAGGGGATGATCTCTAATTATCACTTTATTATTTATTCGATGCGTATACACTTGTGCAAAGTATAAAATATGCAATTATTATAGTTTAAACACACCAAAAACAAAGTGTGGCTAAAATTATTTTTTGTTTAATTTTGTAATTTAAATGAGTGGCTAGATCTTGTTTTACATGATGTAAGAACATCCATACTAACATAAACTGAATAATCTCTATATTTATTTATTTATTATTATTATTAACTTCTAAAGTTCGTTTTAAAAAATATTCACTTGGGAGAAAAAATAAACTAATGATTCCTAAATCTTACAAGCCTTGCTCGTTGCCAATTTTGCTTTGTAAAAAGAAGTTTATCATCAACTTCTATTGGGCAACTTGTGTTGATTGGGCTTAAGTAGGAGCTGAGTTAGATTAAACTTTATTTATTTGTACATGTAATATAACTTACACTAAATTTTTATTTTTGTAAATGAAATATCCCAAATAACACCTGGATATTTCTTCTTTGATTTTTTTAGATCATTAAAAAAATATAGTTACATCTTCTATTAGAAAAACTAGCCAAATAACACACTGGGTTTGATACAAACTGCATTTTAATCCTGATGGCATTTACCAATAATAAATTTAAATTATTGAATCAAGTGGTAACATGTCCATTAACTTTTGATTGATGCCACAAAATTCAACTTTTAAATACTAAATTGATAATTCTCAATCAAGCATAAACTAAGTGGAAGAATCTGGTTTTGTCTAATTCCATTTATATGGGTATAAATTTAACTAAAAAATATAACTAATTGTATTAAATTACTCATCATAGTAATAATGTTTGAAAACAAAAAAGTGAAAGGATACTTTCTAACTATATTGAAGCCTAATATATGTTTTTATCAAAAAACATTAATGAAATGATACTTTCTTACTCAAAATTTTTACCTTGTTTAGTGGACTATTTGATACATTTGGGGATGAACCAACAAATCTTTCCATAGAGCAAGAAGTTTTAACTGGTGCATTAAAAAGGCAATTACCTTCTGATCACATTCTTTCCAACTTCTTACTATCCATGGCAAGCTCTTAATCCAGATAGAAACAGATTTAGTTAACGGGCAATACGGGCAATACACAAGTTGTTAAAAGCATGGTGATATTTCTATGTTGTTTTGAAGAAAAAATACTTGCATATGTAGGAACTTATACAAAGAGAGAAGCAAGCACTTACCAAATATATACCTATTTAATTTTGACTTCCCATTGCCTATAGCAATGCAATGGATGGAGCTCCACCTCACTTTTTTATTTTGCAAGTGCATCTGTCAAGGAAGACAAATACCCTTTATAGTTAACACCACTGATATCTCATGTAAATTAGAGGCAAATCTAAACTAATATTCCTTTTTCATCAATAATCCTTGCCGTATGCCTTTATAATAAATAAAATGAACACTTGTGTTGGGAAACAACAGAATATTTAAAAACCTACAACTTCTTAAATCTAAATCTAAAGACAAAAATATCCTGCTATATAAATAATTACTATTTTTCCTTTTGCGTTGCTGCATTGCTTCCCATCTCTGTATCACACATTTGTGCAAGGATAAGTATTGTAAAACCAGCCAGATGGGTTTTTGTGCCAATTTGGTTTTGACTTGGACCGAGTGGTATGGTGTATATGAGTCAAGGCCCTAGCATACTCCGGTGTTTAGACCCAGTTGGATGCTAAGTCGCCGCAGCTTTTATTTTTGGCTTTCACTCGTGTTGAGTCTAACTAGGCTTAGGGTTGAATCTCTCGCGAGTCTAGTTGTTTGTCATGCATGTGGAACCCCTTTTGGATGATCCTAGTACCTACGAGACCCACAGTGTAGTTCCCGAAGTCGCCCTAGCAGCCTTAGGATAAAAACCCTAAGTGCACGCAACCTGCACTGAGCATAGGCACCCAGGCAGTGCTCTTGTGCCAGCCCCTTTAGGGTTTGGATTTCAGGTTTGGGCCCTAAGGCGCTAGCTTGGTGCCCTAGCACCCAAATTTGAGATATTTCCCCCTTTTTTCCTCCTGGCACTAAGTCATTGGCCCAGCGCCCTGCCGTCCAATGGTCTGACCCGGTCGCTGCATATGGTTTGGTTCAGCTGTCACGTGCCTAAGTTTTTAGGGTTTTCGTGGTCCGGCTTCACAGAGGCCAATGTCCACTTTCACTTCTTTGTTTATCTACTCTGACCCTAGCCTCTTCCCCACTTCCTCCATAGCCTTCCTAAGCCCTTCCTAACCCTCTTCAAGCCTAGCCAAAGTCCTAGGAGTTGAAAATCTTCGAGTAAGAAGCCCCAAGAGACCTCCTCCCAGCCCCTTGTGAAGTAAAGGTCTCACACTTTTCCTCATAGCCAACATTTGTGTGTCCTTTTGTTTCCTGTTATTTTGTGTTTTTATTTTTCTGATATTTTCTTTGGAGAATTTAGAACTAGGTTTCTTTACATTTGGATGTGTATAAAAATAGTTATGAGCTTTGCAATCTCTATTTGTAGTATGATACGTGTTTCGTAGATAATTTGCATCCCATGTTGTAGGAGTCTATTTTGCATAATTCTTGTTGCATCTTGTTAATCATGGATATATCTACAAGTTTGGTCTAGCATGTTTTATATGATTAATCTGTGTTATAAGCATGTATGAGATTCAAAATTGGTCAAAGGTAGTAGCTTTATTGTTTCCGGTGGCCTATCCACCACTTTCACAAATTTTTCCACCCTATTCTCGTCTGTATTTTGCTGCTACTTTTCTCATGACTTTAGGGTTGCACGTTAGCTAATTATTGGTAAATTACCAAGCTAAGATAACATCGTTAAGGGCCCTAAACACGATGGGTGTATTCTGTGTTGTTGATGTGCCTTGTCATGGTCCGAGTTTGTACTCCTCAGTGAGCTTGATAAATGATTTTAATAAAATTAGTAAAACTCACCTAAGGACCTACTAATTGTCTAGTGGAAACTTATAAGTTTTGGTGTTGATTAAAAATCATTTAGGTGGCTAGTCAAACCAATTTTTTGAAGCATGTAGGAATGCAGGGTTAAACCTAGTTCTCTAATTCCAGATGCAAAATCCGAAATCCTAGTCAAATCATGATGATATTGCATAAAACTTCTCCTAGGCTTTAGGTTTTATCCCAATAACATCATACTAAAATTTAGGAGCCACTGACACAATAGTTCGCGTTATGATTTTCCCAAGACCCATAGGTCCAGCAAGCTTCGAAAATGACCTGGCCAATGCCTTCCCTTCCCAAGTCCACTCAGGTCCAAATTCTTGGAGTTTGAACCTTAAATTTTACATGATTCAAGAAAATGTGTTGGCTAACCTTCAGAGTTTACCCATTCCCATTTGGAATCCCCATACCCATGAACGAACCTTAAGAAAATTAATGCACAGCTTAGGAATACTGTTCCCAGCACCTTAACCCAACCTTAGTGGATTTAGCTTACCATGTTGACTCATGGGCCAATACTTGGTAATTTTTGTGCTTAACCCTTAGAGTGTCAGAGCCCACAGGTCCAAATTGAAGCCCATTACAACACCGTTTAGCACATCTGAAAAATCATCCTGTTAATTCTATTCGGTTAAAACCATAAGTGTTAGACTTTTCAATAAGTATAGTTGCAACTCTAAACCCTGATTAAGTTACCTAATAGAGTTTAACATGTCATTAATCACATAATTAAGTAAGTGGTGTATTTTAGTATTATGCATGTGTGGAGGCTTTGCCTCATTTTGCGTGTCATATTGGTCGATGAGTGAGTAGGGTTCCCTTTTTACTTGTTAGGATGCACAGAGTGAGCTTGCTGAGTTAGGACAAGGAGATCAACTCATCTAAGTCTATAGGATCCTCTTCTTCACCTTTTACTTGGCTATGTCATTGAGTTTTTATCGAGTTTTAGATGTAGGACAGCGTCAATGGTGTTTTATCGGATCCCTTCGATGTCAAGTCATTTAGTCGAGTTTTGCCCATAGTTTAATAAAACTTCAATGTTACGATCTCCTGATGGTTTGAGAACTCAAGATCCAAAAATCATATAATATAAGCCCCTACTCAAACCCTTATAAGTCTCTCTCTCCCTACTAGCAGTGCACCTTCGGGCATGTTGTTGATCTGCCAATGTCATTCCGGGCATGTGCCTAATATCATTGTAAGATCTGGCTTCTGGTTTGGTGTAGTTGTGTTAATCCAACACCAATTATTCGTGTGATGAGTTGTGGTGATTTGGTTGTAACTGTTTGTGCATTAAAGAAATGTCGATGAAGGAGTATACGCTTCACACCCCGTGAAGTTCCACATGCAGATAGAGTGTTAGGGTATGATTCTTTGACACTTGATGATGCACTGTGTGTTAAATTTTCGATCTTGGGTATATAGAATAGGTAACCACGACCCTTGTGTTTTGCTTAATAAAATCATCATCATCTAAATATAAGTTATCTAACTGAAGGTTGTAACTGAGTATAAGAATCAGATCGTGCATCACAAAAAGCTTAACTTTTTAACTGCAACGATGGTGTGCCTCTTCTATAGTTTAGAGTGATCATGCTGCATTACTCAAAGTCCTCCTCTTTGTTGGCGGTGAGGCACTAGCTTTCCCATGGTTTGGAGTACTGATGCTAATAGTCTTTAAGTTTAGGAAGTCGTCTTATGCAGTATGATTAGGATGGATTGTATATAAGCTGTTTAAGATTATTGTCTTAAGCTTCTTGCGGATTGAGATTCGCTTCCGTAAAGTTTGTATGATAGTAGCCAAACAAAAAAATTTTCAAATTATAAAATAACAATTCAATTTACCCTCAGACCAAAAAATGAGGTGTTATAAGTATGCACTTAATTTGTCAAACCTATCAAATTACTACCTGCCAAGAAGATATAGAACGTAAATCAATATAGGAATTAAAAGGATTAATAAGAAGTCTCAAAAATACTTTTGTCACTAAAAATAAATATTGAAATACTCAAATGTGTGTGTGTTTTTTTTAAAAAAAATTTAAAGAATAAAGAGGAACTATAATATGTTGTAGCTCAACTTACCCTTAAATGCTAGTTGAATGGAGAAACTACATGGGCATGTAGGGAACAACCATATAGCTAACATATAATCCAATAAAGAATATTTAAAAAATAATCTTGTAATAAATATAAAAAGTATAGAAAAATTTGTCTTGAGTTACACTTCTATCCAAGCCTAGACTAACCAATTGATTACATTCATTAACAGATCCAAATCTTTTGCTAGTTTTCCATTCATAGAATTAAAAAGAAATATTTTTGCACTAACAAAATCAATACCAACGGCCTTTTAGTAGAGCTTAGAGATAAATATCACATAGCAATCGATCAGACCAATAGCTGCTAATTAATCCAGGTGCTCCCTCCAATTGTTTGACCACACACAGAAGCTGATCTCTTGACCAGACAAAATTCATGACTGCCTTTGAACCATTCAAAATTGGTAGGAAGCAACACTTCCACTTCTTTAACATAAATTTAGACTCAACCGTAGAAGCAGGAGAAGACTCACCGACGGATAATATTGGCAAATATAGAAATGACATATGGAAATGCGAAGAACATAAAAAATGATTGCTTGAATAACCTTGCAACATCTAAATTAGAGCATATGTTAAACTAAAATTTACACTTATTACAACACAACTTCATAATCTTTCATAAAGAAAAGCTTGACCATAAACAATAAACTCAAGAGAAGATATAACCAAGGTAGTGATTTTTTACAGGTTCTTACCTTGGTATTATTGTTACAAACAAACACAAACATGCCAATTTTACTTCTTTCCTGGCAATTATTCTTAGTGTTAATATTTGTAATTATGAATATTAATGATATATAGCCTATTGTCGCACTCAAAATATCAAAGGAATTTTAGGATACCAAACAGAAGTAAATATTTGTTGCACCATTAAAAATGAAGGGCCTCAAAACATCTATATATATATATATATATATATATATATAGACTCATTTGCCACATACTAAAAATAGAGAGAAAAAAGAGAAAGAAATAGAAAAGGAATATAGAAATAAAAAGAGGGAAAATATTATTTACTAGTTTAATCTTAAATAGAGTATTGAGATAGAAAAACCTTATAATCTCAATTGTATAGGTTGTGTGAGTAATCTTCTTGTACATCTCTATGTATTTGATGTGTGTAATCTTTGGTTGAAGTAGTGAATTGTCCATTGTTGTCCCATGGTTTTTGACTCTCGATGAAAAAGAGAGTTTTCTACGATAAATCTCTGTTCTTTTGTTTTGGTTTTATCTTATTTCTCAGGCATTATTTTCCCATATCTTGTGTTCATTGTTGTTGATCTCCAACTTTGGGGATTTTTCTCAATAATTAGCGCCTTCTGTGGGAATTTTGGTCTCATTTAATTGGATCTTGATTTGAGTAGGAGTCATGGTGGACACTTCCAAGACTAGGAACATTGAGAAATTTGATGGAATAGAGTAGCATTAGTGGAGGATGCAGATTAAGGATCATCTATACAAGAAGCAACTACATCAACAGTTTGTAGGTACCAAGCTAGAGGTGAAGTCAGCTGAGGAGTAGGCCTTATTGGATAAGTGAGGCTTAGCTACTATCCAATTGTGTTTAACATAGTCAGTGGTGTTTAATATCTCCAAGCAGACAATCATCAAAGGGTAAATGGATGCATTAGCTGGTATATATGAGAAGTCATCAACCTTAAACATGTTATTTTTGTTGAGGAAGCTTATCTATTTAAGGATGCTCGAAGCTAAATCTATCACTAATCATTTAAATGATTTCAATAAAATTTGGGCACTTGAATTTGTAGAGATGACCTTTAATGAAGATATTAAATCTTTAATGTTCATGTGTTTTTTGTCAAAGAGTTAGGATATGGTAATTACATCTATAAGTAATGCATCAAAAGAGCAACTGAAGTTTGATGAAGTGCTAAGTGCAATCTTGAATCAGGAGATTATGAAGGAGAGCATGGTAGATAGCACACCATTCATCTTGGGCACAACTTTGTCTGTGGACAAAGGCAACAACAAAGAAAGAAGAAGAGGTCAAAGTAGAGGTCCTAAGAACCGACCCAAAGGAAAATTCAAAGGTAAGCTTACTTGTTGGATTTGTGACAAGGAAGGACATGTAAAGAAGGATTGTCCCGAGCGAGTCAAGAATATAGCGAATGTTGTAGATGGTCATGAAAGGAACTTTGTTTATTTGTTCATGATGATTAAAAAACAAATACATGATATATTGATTTCATTGTACTTCTCACAAAGAATGGTTTTGTGATTTTTTCAAGAGTGAATTTGTATATGTAATAATTGTCAATGGTCAGAAGGGCAAAATTGAAGGTATGGGAATAATTTATTTGATGATGAATGATGAAGGTAAATTTATTCTTAAGGAGGTCAGGTATATACCTAAATTAAAGAAGAATCATATATCTGTTAACAAGCTGGATCAATAAGGTTATAGGATTACATTCAAAAATAATTAGTGGAAGATTAGCAAAGGAGCATTGGTGGTGATTAGGGAAGGCAGTGAGCACACTTTACCCTTTGTCTACCAAGGTAGATCCATTTATTTTTTGGTTGTTGAAAAGAATGACATAACAACTTTATAGCATAGAAGGCTTGGTCACTTGAGCGAGAGTGGGATGAGGATCTTACATTCCAAGAAGGTTTTGACAGGCATAATTGATCCTAACTTTGGTTTTGTAAACATTGTGTTTTAGGTAAACAGAAACATGTCAGCTTCACGAAGAATGGGCGAGAGATGAAATCCAAAAAGGTTGGAGTTGGTTCATATGGATGTTTGGTGGCCAGTCCATGGGAAATCTTTTGGAGGTAATTTCTATTTTGTTACCTGCATTGATTATTTTAGTAGGAAGACACAGATCTATACTTTAAGAAAAAATCAAAAGTCTTTAGCATTTTCAACATATGAAAAACCCGAGTTGAGAATTAAATAGGTTTAAGATTGAAATGTCTTCTATCGGATCACGGCAGAGAATATTGTAATAAGGAATTTGACTCCTATTGTGAAAAGGGTGGAATTAGAAGGATCAAGACAGTGCCAAGGACACCACAATAGAATGGGGTGGCAAACAGAATGAACAGGATCATCCTAGAGCGAGTGAGAAGCATGAGAGTTCATGGTGGACTCCCTTTGCATCTTTGGGGTCCCACTATGGATACAACTATCTATCTAATCAACCGAAGTCCATCAAACATCGTAGATGGAAAAATACCGGAAGAGTTATGGACTAGTAAGAAAGTTGGCTATTCTTTTCTTAAGGTCCTTGGTTGTATTGCATATGCACATGTTGATAAGGAATCAAGAAAGAAGCTTGATTCAAAATCCTTCAAGTGTGTATTTCTTGGATATGGGGATGATGAGTATAGTTACCGGATGTGGGATTTTGAGAACAACAAGGTGTTTCGAAGGTGGGATGTTGTATTCAATGAAGAGTGCATGTACAAAAATAGGAAGAAAAAAAGAGTGAGGAGTCCAAAGAAAAGGAGTATATGGAGCTTGATGAGACAGATGAAGAGATACCAAGTGTTGAAAATCAAGGATTTGTTCCATGTGATGTAGAACAATTATTTTCTAAGAAGACAGAACAAGAAGGTGAATCACAGGCTAATCAACCAAATGATGATGAATCAGATTCTGAATATTATGATGCACAAGTTGAAATTGATAACTCAAAGCCACCACAAAAGATAGTTGTTCCTCCCAAACCAAGGAGGAGCATAAGGGTCAGGAAGTTTACTCAGAAATTAAATTTAATTGTACAACGTATTTTGTATACTGATGCAGGAGAACTAGAATCCTATGATGAAGCCATGAGTGACAAAGCTCATTTGAAGTGGGAGTTGCCCATGAAGGACGAAATGTCATCATTGGCGAAAAACATGGGAGTTGGTGAAGTTGCCACAAAAAGGAAGGTTCTACAAAACAAGTGGATCTATTGAGTCAAGTATGAAACTGGTGGTGTACAAGGTATAAGGCAAGACTTGTGGTAAAAGGTTTTGGTCAAAGAGAAAAATTGATTTTCATGATATATTTGCACTTGTTGTAACAATGACTTCTATTAGAATTATTTGAGTGTTGTGGCTGTAAAGGGGTTGTATTTAAAACAACTTGATGTAAATACAACTTTTCTTCATGGTGATTTGGAGGAGGAGAACTATATAGAACAACCAAAAAGATTTGTAGTTAAAGGTAAAGAAAATATGGTGTGCAAATTGAAGAGGAGTCTATATGGACTCAAACAAGCACCAAGACAATGGTATTTGAAATTTGACAAGTTTATCTTAGATAATGGATTCGCTAGGAGTAATTTTGACCACTGTGTATATCTACAAAAGTTTAATGATGGCAATTACATTATTTTAACTTTGTATGTTGATGACATGTTTGTTGCAGGGATTTGTATGAAGAAAATCTTTAATCTCAAAATGAGGTTAGCCAAGAGCTTTTCCATGAAGGACATAGGTGAAGCAAAATTTCTTGGGATGTAAATTACCTGAAACAAGAAGAGCAAAAAGTTATGGTTATCTCAAGAAGGGTATGTGAAGAAAGTGCTTTAGAGATTTAACATGAATGAATCTAAGCCTATGATTACTACTTTGGGTAGTAAATTCCAATTGTCCAATGAACAAGTGCTAAGAATGATAAGGATAAATCTCACATGCAAATGGTGCCTTATGCTTCAGCTTTTGGAAGTCTTCTGTATGCTATGATGAGTAGAAGACCAGATATTACACATGCAGTGGGAGTAGTGAGTAGATTCATGAAGAACCCAAAAAAAGAACACTAGAAGGCAGTGAAATAGATTTTCAGGTACTTGAAATGAACTTCTAATTTCTGTTTGTGTTTTGAGAGTGATAATATTGATGTGTAAGGTTATTTGGACTCACCATGTTGGAAATAGAGACAATGATAGGAATACATCAGGATACATCTTTACAGTTAGTGGAGCCGCAGTGAGCTGGGTTTCCAAATTGCAAAAGATAGTTGTTCTATCTTCATCTGAAGCTGAATATGTGGCTGCTATAAAAGCTAGCAAGGAGTATATTTATATTAAAACTTTAATGAATAAGTTAGGCTTTAATGGGGTTGATTATAGGTTGTTTAGTGATAGTCAAAGTGCAATCCAATTAGCCAAGAACTCAGCATTTCATTCTAGGACTAAGCATATTCGGTTAAGGTAGCATTTTATCAAATCTTTGTTAGAAGAAGATAAATTGAAGTTAGAGAAGATTGATGGAAAAAAGAATCCTGCAGACTTGTTGACTAAACTGGTGGAAGGACAAAAGTTGAGTTTGTGCTCAACTTTAGTGAACTTGTACTAAATGCAGGTGAAAGACTTGTACGACGAACAAGTAGAGGAAAAATTAAGATTGGTGTGCTCCAATTGGACTGAAAGTGGGAAGATTGTTAATATTTATAATTATGAATATCAATGATATATACACTTGGAATACCAAAGGAATCTTGGGATATCAAAGAAAGGTGACAGTTTGTTGTACCATTGAAGATGATGCGTCTCAAAGCATCTATATATATATATATAGATTCATTGCCTCATTCTAAAAATAGAGAAAAAAATAGAAAAAAATAGAAAATGAATATAGAAATAAGAAGAGGGAAAATATTATTCACTAGTTTAATCTTATACATGGTATTGAGATAGAGATATCTTATAATCTCAATTATATAGGTTGTGTGAGTAATCTTCTTTTATATATCTATATATTTGATGGTTATAATTTTTAGTTGAAATAGTAAATTATTCGTAGTTATCCAGTGGTTTTTGACTCTTGATAAAAAAGAGGGGTTTTCACATTAAATCTTTATTTTTCGTTTTTGTTTTATATTATTTTTCGGGTATAATTTTTTCATATCTTGTGTTCGTTTTTGTTGATTTTCAATTCAGGGGATTTTTCTCAACACTTAGCAGGATGGTTTACATGCCTTATATGTAAAGACTATCCATGCCTTTTTTGTTGTTAATTTTGTTCTTTGCATTGAAATCTTTACACATGCAACCTATCTTGCAAACAACATTTGGAGTTTAAGGTGAATTACAAAGGTTGATTTAAACAATGAAGAACAAACATTGATCAAAATTTCCTATCAAGGCCTGATCTGATGAGAAGAATTACGCACACTACCAAATAATAGAGAGGGAAAAAAGGATTCTACTAGTGAAAAGAGTAAACCAGAAGAAGCTGCTTGAGGAAAACAGCCCTCTTTGTTCCCCGCAAACCTCTCAGAGAACACAATCAATACCGTCCCTGCCGTAATAGTCGATGGTCGGTTGGAGGAGAAGGGTGCATCGCTTGCAAAGAGTGGCAAAACCAGACAGTTTCAAAGTTGCTCTCCGACTGTGAAGGAGGGTGATAGATTTCCCTTAAAATTATGTAGCTTCAAACGTAGTCATGGCGAGCAAATACAAGCTTGTATTCTATGTGACAAATAATAATGTGTGCTTGAGTCAAATTTTGAATCAAATTTTAATAAAAACTTAAATTGCCCTTAAAATTTTTTAGATATGTTGTCTCTAAAATTGCTGCATATAAGTGTATGGTTTTCATCTATTTTTACTTGTTCCTCTTTCCAATAAATAGACCTCTTTCCATAAACAAAATTGCAAAATTCTGCATGAAAAACAATTTATGCGTAGTAGGAGCAAACTACAACACATCATTTTACACCTTGAACCCTCTCAATTAAAATTTTTTTACCAACATAAGAAGCAGAGACATTTATTACACAAACAAATCTGTAAACAAAAGTTTTTTTTATGTTTGAAGCCTACCCATCACATTACAATTTCAGGCTTCAAAATGTTGGACTTGATCTCCTTGTGAGGAAGAACCACACCTCCATTACTGTAAATCTCATCACAGACATGCACATCTTCTCCAAGGATGGTCATGTTCTCAATGCGAGCCCACTGCCCAACTGTGGAGTGCCACCCAATAATACTATTGGAGACACAAGAATGCTTCTTTATACGAGCCTTACGCATAACAGTGCAGCTTGACAGCCTAACTCCCGACTCCACAACACAACCTGGCCCAATGGCCACATCTGGACCAATCAAGCACCCCTCCCCTATCACTGCACTCTCATGGACTAGCACATTACCAACAATATGAGCTCCACTAGCAAGTTTTGAAGAAGACTTCCTCCTAAGTGAGTCTAGATATAGTCCGAGTCCTGTGATGTAATCCTTGGGTTGCCCTATGTCCATCCAGAAACCTGGCAAGACCATGGCATATAGCTTTTGTTCCGCAGCTATACGAGGAAAGACCTCTTTCTCAATTGAAGTGGGTTTTAGTTGAATCCGGTCGAGAACAGATGGGTTGAGCAGGTAAATCCCAGCATTGATCTTGTTGCCCACGAATATTTTTGGTTTCTCCACAAATCTCTCAACTTTTCCGGTCTCTTCCTCCATTACAACCACACCGTATTTCGATGGCTCATCAACCTATGCAAAAGAAGAGTCTCAGTATACAATCATTTTTGTTAAAATCTAGCGTGGCCCAAAATTAATGGACTGTTTTATGTGATCCCAGTAGTACCTTGGTCACCATGATTGATGCTTCTCCACCGTGTGATTTGTGGAATTGAATCATCTCCTTGAGGGGATACTCACTGATAACGTCACTGTTGAGGACAAAGAAAGGTTCCCCAGATTCGTCTAAAAGCTTGTCTCTAGCTAGAGCAAGGGGTCCGGCTGTCCCAAGTGGCTCGGTCTCTCGTGAGCAAGTTATCTTAATGTCAAGCTTACTCTCGAAATCTTTCAAGAAGTTGAGCATAACCTTGAAAAACAGTAAAATATTTTGCTATTGCTGATTTCAGGCAGACCGATTAGATCAATCAAAAGACAGCTCAAGTTTTTTCTTTCTTTTACCTCTGGCTGGTAATTGATGGCTAATACCACCTCGGTTACACCAATGGCTTTGAGAGCTTCAATCTGAGAAATAGTGACAGAACACCCAATCAAACAGTTGGAAGCAAAACACAAGTAAGAAGGAGAATGGAAATAAAAATTGTAGCTAGAGCGTGAAAATTGATAACAATATGAAACCTTGCAACCAAATCGGGTTACTGCAAGCTCCAAAGAAAATAAAAATTGGTCACTGCATTATAACAAATACCTGGTGGAGAATCATGGGCTTGTTTGCAAAATCAACAAGAGGCTTTGGGAAACTGAGCGTCAAAGGCCTTAGTCTCGTACCAAATCCCCCCACAAGGATAAGGGCCTTCATCTTATGATACTATATTTTAACTCCTACAAATCGTGCAAAAGCACCAGTTCAAACATTCAATACTTGAAGAAAACGTGGAAGAAGAAGCAAGCAAATCGACAGACATACATTATATAGCTACTTCACATATTGAATCAATCTTCCAAAAAGAAGCCGGTAAGAGCAGGGGACTATCTAATTTAGTTGTATGTAGTTCAATAGCAATTTGAGCAGAAGACCATGGTACAGAGGATATACCCAGCACAAAGGACCACTACCCAGATAAATTCAAGGCAAAAAATGAAGGTGCTTGGTAGAAAACGATAGACCCGAATGAACAATCTTGTGATCACTTTCACTAATCATGCGTTGTTTGGGAGAGAGCAAATGAAAAACCTCTTTTATGAACAGAATTATCAATTGACTTTGAGGGAAGAAAAAGCTGCCCAAAGAAAATATAAGCATATTCGCCCCAAATCCTCATAACAAGAGAAAGTCATTCGAAACTCAATCTTAAAATCCCAATGATTATCAGACGTTCTCTAGATAAGGAGGTGAAAGATCTCATATCTGTTCAACAATATATGCACAAAGTGAGCCAGATCCGATATCCGGACGACTATAAACTGTCATATATCCGCTGCCAGAATTCAATTTTCATAGATCTATCTCATGCAAATTGCAATATCAAATTCACGTAACTAGTAACAGACCACACTTCAATCCAGCCCTCCCAGGTGAAGATTGAAATTCAAGGACACAAACACGACGTGGGCAGCAATTAAAAAACGAAAACAGCTACAACAGTAGAAAGACAAACCTGTTTTCAATCGCCACTTACCAAAATAACCAGGCTTCTTGCACTCCTCTCCTTAGACCAACAAGAAGAATAAAAAAGCTAAGGAGGAATTTGAATGGGATGTCAAAGGGTGGAATATTGAGGGTATTTTATAGGGGGAGAAGAAGAGTGGAGAGAGAGAGAGAGAGAGAGAGAGAGAGACGAGAGCGAGGGAGAGATATGAAATATTGAGAGGTCGGGGGAAGGCGGATCATGAAGAATGAAAGTCCTTTCTGGTTTTCACGTTTCTAGACATGGGATTGGAACCAACGACGACGCGGGATTTTTCACCCCTGTTGTGGGGAAGATGAGTAAGGGCCCCACTTTTGAGTGGGCCCAAGAGTTGTTGATAGAGCCGGGGATTTGGAGTACCCCTTGCTGAATAAGCTCGCTCTAATATTTATTGATTGATTTAATTTTTATTAATTGAGAGTATTTAAAATTTTAATTTTAATTATTAAATTAATTTTTATTAATTAATAAAATTTAAATCAATCATGCAAATACTACAAGTAGTATTTGCTATAACAAATTCATTCTTAACCACCGTGGAGCTGTTGAGAGCAAGTTAATTTGAATTTTACTTTGTTGAATCTATGAACATATAGTGTCATCCCTAATTTTATGAATAATAAATCTTTATTAAATTAAATAACGTGATATACTATAATAATAATAATATAAATTTTAAAGGGTTAAAAATTTATAGTTAACTTACTCGCTGAAGCACTGGTCTTATTTGTTCAAATTATCATAATTTATGGAGTTTAAGGATAAAATTATAACAAATAATTAAACTTCATTAATTTTGGTAATTTGTAACAATGAGAGAGTCGTTGTACGGAGTTTGTTGTAACATTTGATACAACAAATCACCCATCTTAAAGATAGACTCCAAATTTCAATATAGAAGACTTTAATTAATTAAGAAGATAGATTCAATGATTTTTATTATTTTTTATTGTATTTTAATTCGAACTTTTCATTGGTTCAAGATTTTTAACGGTTACTTTTATTAATAAGAGTAGAATACTCAACCAATTTATCTTCAAATCTGACTATTGCGATTCGAGAAAAGTTGATCTCAATATGCTTGATTTTTCATTTATCTATTTTTTATGCTATAATTATAAGACATATTTAGGAAATGATTTATCATAATCAATTATTGGTTTCAAAACAATATAAAGTCCTGATTTTCATCATAGTAAGTACGCATTACTTATGTAGATAATTAAATATAAAATGGATATTTTTTAATGATAAAATATATTGTAAATTTATGTATATCCATCCATGAACATTTAATTTAATTTGTTTAATATGTAATAATGATCATTAGTAAGAACAATAAAAAGTAAAAATCACTTACACCTCTTGAAACAACCAAAAACTTTTTTTATAAAATGATCACTAACGCCCACCAATTTAGGGCTGGGCCCAAACCAAATCAAATTGAGTTTTGCCCAACTTGAACTTGGCTCATTTGATGAACGAATCAAATTTTGGATTATATAGTTTCTAGTTGACTTATTTTAGTTCAAGTTTCAAGTCAAACATAATTGATTTTGAGTCAAGTATTGGTCCTATTCGAGTTTCATCACTAAGTTTGAAGATCAAGTTTCTTCTCTATAATGTATTTTATTTTTTGTAAAAATATAAATGATATTCTCCTTAATTGAGAGTCATATAATAAATATTAAATAAATTTTATTTAATCATTTTTACACCAAATTATTATTTTTAATGTTAAATTATCCATGTATTACTAGCAGTTTATATTAGACATAAAGTCGATTCAAGCCAAGTTTTAAGCTGAATTAATTTTTTTCGAGTTGAATCAAGTTGAGTTTGAGATAATCTTAAATTGGCTCTCTTGTAATCGGGTCGAGTCGATTTTTTAAATATTGAGTTTTGAGACAAGTTTAAAATGAATGAAGTTCGAGTAGATAACAATAACTCGTGAACCAGCTCGACTTGCCCAGCCTTACCCCCAATGCTTCTAACTCTCTAACTAAGTTGTTAGACTTTGATAATGAAGTCAAATTTAGTCAAGTCATCTCATTGTTTAAATATAATGATATGACAAACGCGGCCATGTCATAGGTAAAAAATAAATTCTTTACAAATAAAACTATTATCTTAGATTGAAGTTGATGGTTCTTTTTTTCTTCCATTGATGATGTGGCCTCATTTTAAAACATTGAAATATAACTCTTAAAATTTAGAATTCATAAAAAATAATCTTTATAATTTAAGACACTATTTTACAATTGAAGCCGTTAGACTTTTTTTTCATATTGATGAAGATTCATTTCATGGGGGTGTTAAATGATTTTCACTCAACAATAAAAATACAACAGTAATTGCTAGGGCTTAGTAAAATTTATGGTATTCGAACAATAAATATGGGTGAGTCAAGCCGACTATAGTAGGCCGGACCGCACCAAGACCTTCGTCACTCCATCCATAATCATCACATGGTATACAAATATTAGTTAAGGTAGGTCAACGTTAACTATCCTATAGTTTTCTTTATTTTGGCAGACATCACTAATTCTACGCCCTTTTCCGCAGATTTTTATCATGGTTCAAGGGTTTTTTGTTTCTCCTTACTCCAGATCAGAACCATACTGAAAAAAAAAAGAAAGATAAAGACTCACAAGCCATGATATAGCAACTAATTGTGCTAAAATTTTATTTGATTTGTATTCTACAAGTAAGTATTAAGAGTCCTAAACAACTTAAATGAGATGAAAATTAGGAATTGAGTTTGTATCTCTATTACTTATCTAACCAACCAGGAGGTGTTGCAAGGAATACCTTTGACAACTAAATTTTATAGTTTGATCACTTTGCTTGCTTTAGAAGCGCATGTCCTCTCAATTCCTTACACACCTTCCTCCCACATCATCACTACCTCAAAAACTTACCAGAATTCTAAGAACAAAAACTTACAATTGTCATTTTCACTCTAACATAAAGCCAGATAGCCCAATGGCCAAATCAATCTCCAGCACTTTTTCTTTCAAAAAAATAAAACACATTGCACATCCTTTATATATTTTAGTGGTGCTAAAGTCTACGCAATATCCGCGTTCTACCCATGTTGAGCCCCATCTCGTTTGTGAGTTTTTACTTTCGTAGTCAACTTTGAGATGCGAGAAGTATATAGCAGCTAACAAAGAACTCTTTGTAGAATTTTCAGTACAATTCTAGTATAGATCCATCGTCCTAATTTTGTATGATTATGCACATAGACGACTTTGCGTAAGGTCAAAGAGTTAGGCTGCTGCAACTATGGCGAGATTGTTGGCCTGCTGGAACCTTGTTTTGGATCTCAAGCTAGAATTTGTTCACACAAGGCTGATTGCCAGTTGCCACATAGGCTTCAATATTTGAGAGGTTCAAGGTTGGCATCATGCATGGTTCTGAAAATCAAATCCCAATTATCTTCCATTTCACTTCATTCCTTGCGAAGACATGGCATGGCACCTATAGGAAGAAAGATCTTCAGAGATTGTTTTTCTTTTCTAAAAAAGAAAAAAATTTTTGGGTGGGTGGCAATGTTGAAAATAAAAAAACTTGGGTGGGTATAACAACGTTGGACCCAAGAGGTTGATTCACTCGTAAGAGTACAATGGGTGTTGGGTTTGGATATTCCATATCTTTGAATATGATCAAAATCCAATTCATTCTCGGAAATGGATCAGATTCTCGAATTTTTTAAGTGTACAATATATTCGAAATATTCAAATCGAATATGGATTAATGGTGATTTAATCAATATTCCAACTAAATGGGTGATATTTTATAAAATTATATTTTAAAAATATTTAAAATTATGTTTATTATTACATTTTCACTATTTTTATGTTAAAATCTATATTATTTATATTATTTTATTCAATAGGGTCTGATTTTTATTGAACACGACATTTGTGAATTTGATTGAATATGGGTTTTGCAAATCCAGATCAGATACATATATGGTAAATAAAATAGATGTAATTTTTGAATTCATATTAGCTTTGGGTTTGGGTTTTCAAATTTTGATCGGACGCGGCTATAGCTATATCCGGTTCATATCCGATCCGAAGCTAACATGAGTTTATAACCACTATTTATAACCACTAGCCACGGGGATTGCTTTCAATATTCACCTTTTCACTAAAGCACAAATTTCCGAAGTTAGCAAAGTTAGTCAAGGGTCCAACCTCCGCCAATAAAATATATTCCCTTTTCACTTGCCAAAGCACGCTGGTACTGATTATTGTTGGATTAATTGCCAAAAACATGAAAATGATTTGATTTTCTATACTTCAGAGCAGATTTAGGATTAACATAAAACACATGTCAAAAGTGGACATAGACCAGAAAATTAGTAGGCATAATTATTGGCCAAACAATATGTGGACTTCCCTTAAATTTAAGCTTTGGTCTTAGAGAAACAAATTAGGTTAACATTAAGCCCCCAAAAGGGACTTGTAACAACCAAAATAAACTCACAATATGTGTCATAGGCATTTCTTAATCTAAAAATTAGTTTAATGAATATGATTTTTTCATTAACCTATATACAAGTCACTAATATTATTTACGACCGACGTGAGATAAACCCAATATTCTCTTTTTTACACATTGGGCAACCCCGAAACTTTCATCATTTGACAATCTTTCTTTTATTAGACGGAACTCACATATCTCTAATTAAGATACACATTTAATTGAAAAAGACCATAATCTCCAACTAGACAAAAAATTCTAATTGTGAAGACTCAAACTTTATGTGTAAAATCCCAACTTCAAGTTAGAGTTTTACCCGATTGTAGTTTTCCTTGTTTGGCTCTGTATCGAGTTGGTTTGAACGAGTTCGATCTAAACTAGTTTTCAGACTATGAGTATAGACCCATATGGCCGTATGAGCAAGTTATAGTGGCTGAGTATGCTAACAAATATAGATTTGTTTGTATTCGTTAGGCAGAGTTTTAGACCTAGATCTAGGACGTTGTTGCATTTAATATCCATATTGGATTTTTAGAGTATCTCATTGCATGCATCATAGGGATTTCAGATCATAGGATTGTGCCCCTGTGGGTCCAGTTTGATTGAGTCACAAATTTTCACTTGATTGAGTTCAGAGTTCGAAGCTTATTTAGCCTTTTTACCTCAATTCCCACTTATAGAGTTATTTTTAAGACTTGAGTCATTTTTTACTTTAGATGGTCTCGATCCGAGCTTTCCATCCATATGTATATTACACATACCAATAGGTGGGCCCCATTAGGCCATTGAGTTATTGAACGCTCCGATCGTGCATGTGGCAAAATCTTAGTTGTCCACTCAAACTTAGCATTCTCTATTTGATTTCCAAAGATTTCCCACATTTTCAGAACTTTACACCTATATTTGATTTTCAGAGATTTTTCTATGTATGAATATGAACATTAGCCGTGCATGCGAGCCAGCACTTGCTTAAGTATGTTTGCTTACCACCCAGTGTGAGACAATCTTGAAGTTTCATAAGTTTTCGTGAGTAATGGAATACCATTTACCAAATTGTATTAATTATTTTTCAGACCATTAACACTCGTTACTAACCTTTTTCACATAATATATATAAGTCTTGCAAATCCTGAATCAACTTTGGTGGAAGGGCAGATAAATGCTACATCCACTTGAGCTCAGTGCATTTTTTTCTTTTCTTACTTTTACTTATATTTGATGTGTTTTGACATGTATTTAACAATGTCTTCCATTCTCATGACACCAAGCAGGTTGTTTCAATCTATTTTATCAATTAAATCCTATCAACCACCAATTTTAAACATGACTCGACTCGATCGTAATATTTTTTATTTGGTTCATATGTGAACCGAAATCGAGGTGTTACATTATGATGAAAAACTCTCCCTCCTCTGAGAGGCAGAGAGAGAGATATATATAACCTCATTACAAAACCTCACAGTGAAACTCAATATCACACTCTTTTAAGTCGTACTCTACACAACGCAAATTTACAACTATGCATTTATAAATAATATATACAAAATATTATACATGAAATACAACCAACCTCTTTGATACGAAGAACTAACATCAAATGCTTCTTTTTGATCATTAAAACTTTCACTAATAGATTTTTCTTCGTCCTTTATAATTATTTTCAAATTAATAAAGTACAAAAGATAGATAACATAATTTAGAGTAGCTTCTCTAATAAGAGATTAAGAATATTCCTAATTGCAGTATGCTCCAGTTACAGATTGTGAGTTGTTTTCCCAATTGGAGAGTGCATGAGTATTTCCCAATTCATCGCTCGCATTCCTCACCTACATATATATAGAAAAACATCAGTAACAAGCGTTACTAGCCCAGAAAATAACTAATATCAATCTGGCACAGGAGAGCAAACTCTCCTGTTGAATCAAAACCATATACTTCCTCAAGAACTCTCATCAGGGCACATACAGGAGCCGTCACTATCGGGCCGTCGCCCTCGAGTCGACAGCGTCCCCCTTTCTTTCTCATTCTCATACCTTGGCCATTTCTCTATCGCTTCTCGCATCAAATCTCATTCATTTTCGCCCTCTGCACCTTCCATATTACTCCTGGCCTTGAGCACGAAGGCCGAGCACTCTCAGGCTGACGCCTTTAGTGCCCTTTGAACCACAAGTCTAGACATGCGCTGCATTGCAGTACCTGTAAACCTCCACACTTCTCCGAGTTTGAGGAACTCAAAGGTGGAGTTGTCCAGATCCTTCGGGAACGAAGTGGGTTCTCCCCAGCTCCAGAGCCCGCTCTTCCGAGCACACGCCCTATCAGAAGGCATGGCCGTCAGTAACCCTCATTCCATCTCTCATCGAAAACGCGAAAACTATATATATATAGGCCTAGGTTGGGATTTATACAATAGGCCCGAAGGCATCGTGAGCTGGATCTGAAGTTCGAAAACAAACTCGAGGGATCTCATCCTCGAGGGTTATTAATCCAAAAAAGAACCGTTGGCTAAATAGCCTGAGTTAAGTGGGATCCGATAAAACGCCACTTAACTCGTCCTGCACATGATAAATCAAATACACAATAGAATAGCGTAAAAACAGAGAACGAGTCCTAAACGAACCTGGTAGAAGCTCCAAACGGGTCCACACACCTAGGCGGCGAGCTCCTACACCGTACATACACAATCAAGCTAAAAACTAACGCCCGCATGATGAATCACACATCCTATAACATGCACACACAATCAACACAATCACACATCAATCAACACACATCAGCCTATATCAATTCTAGCAAGTCTACTTAGGCTAGTTTGCATTAGATCATGATCATCACCTAGTTACCCTAATTAGTTTCTTAGCCTCCATTTTTAACACCACTCAATCAAACAAATTTCATATTTTATCCTTAATCAAATCTACATTTATATATATTATTATAACACACAATTCACCAATCCTAGCATGCAATTCTAATAATCAATACTTTTAAATAATTAAGTTAAAATAAATTATACCTCGCGTCGTCGAAAATCGGCAATGGCTAGGGTTTCCGTTTCGTGGCTCGAAACTCGAATTCGGCACCTAGTGGTGTCCGAAGTCCGATCAAATTGGACCCGGTGCGTTCGGCAGATGATCCGGCCAATTTCCCACAAATCCAATTTTTCGGCGGTTCCGGCGGTTTTCTGGCGAGTGTCGGTGGTTTTCGGCGGAATCCGGCGGTTTTCCAGCGATGATTCGGGACAGGGCAATCAGGGGGTCTATTAGCACCAGCTCGACGAGCTTGGTCCAATGGTGGTGTCAAGCAAAGCAGCCGGGGCGGCAATGGCTGTCGGCGGCGGCATCGAAAGTGGGTGGCGGCGGCAGCGTGCTCCGATCGGGGCTGCGGCCGGCCTCGACGGCGGTTGGGATGATGGGGGAAACGTCGGCGACGGCGAGGGTGTAAAACCCATGATTCGAGTCAGGGTTTTACGTTACCGAACCAGTCGATTCAACCGTTGGTTCGAGTCGAGTCAGTTTCATGAACTGTGTGCTGAGTCGAGGCCAGCCGTGAGTTATGAGCGGTGAGAGTCAGTATTTTTTTCTTTTTATATATTTTATCGTAGAAATAGTTTTAGGCCAAATAACGCGTTAGGACGCGTTGGATTATATTTCGGGTGGGTTATTAGTTATAGAGCATGCCATTTGGATGTTGTTGTGTTTGCTTTATTTTATGGAATTTTTCCATATTTTTCTAGATTTGTTTTAGAATTTATTATGAACAAGTTATTATTTTGACTCGAGTAGGAATCGAGTCAATACTTATTTACGAAACTGCCATTGAGGGTATTTTTCTCCCTCCCGACCTTCCTCACCCCAAACCCTTGCTGCCGCCACTGCCACGTGCTGCGCCGCCGCTGCCGACGCCGCATTGCTGCCGAGCAACGCCACCCCGCCCCGCCGTGCAGTCACCGTGCTACCACGACCCACCCCGGCCACCGTCTCGCCGCCACGACGCCCGAATCGCCCCACAAGCCGCGACGCCTCCCTCGTCAATTCGCCGCCGTCCAGGCTGCACCGCCGCCGCTGTGACCCCGACGACCACCCCCTCGCCGTCGCCGATGTTTCCTCCATCATCCTGACTGCCGTCGAGGCCGACCGCAGCCCCGATCGGAGCACACCGCCGCCGCCACCCATTTTCGACGCCGCCGCCGACGGCCATCGCCGCCCCGGCTGCTTTGTTTGACACCGCCATTGGACCAAGCTCGTCGAGCTGGTGCCGATAGACCCCCTGATTGCCCCGTCCCGAATCGTCGCCGGAAAACCGCCGGAATCCGTCGGAAAACCGCCGACACTCACCGGAAAACCGCCGGAACCGCCGGAAAATTGAATTCGTGGGAAATTCGCCGGATCATCTGCCGAACACACCTGGTCCAATCTGATCGGACTTCGGACGCCGCTAGGTGCCGAATTAGAGTTTCGAGCCACGAAACGGAAACCCTAGCTGTCGCCGATTTTCGACGACGCGTGGTATAACTTATTTTAATTTAATTATTTAAAAATATTGATTATTAGAATTGCATGCCAGGATTTGTGTGTGTGTGTTATAAATATATATTTAAATGTAGGTTTGATTAAGAATAGAAATATGAAATTGTTTGATTGAGTGGTGTTAAAAATGGAGGCTAAGAAATTAATTAGGGTAACTAAGTGATGATCATGATATAATGCAAACTAGCCTAAGTAGACTTGCTAGAATTGATATAGGTTGAATGTGTGTTGATTGATGCGTGATTGTGTTGATTGTGTGTGCATGCTATAGGATATGTGATTCATCATGTAGGCGTTAGTTTTTAGCTTGATTGTGTAGGTACGGTGTAGGAGCTCGTCGCCTAGGCGCGTGGACCTGTTTGGAGCTTCTACCAAGTCCGTTTACGACTACGTTCTCTGATTTACGCTACTCTCTTGTGTATTTGATTTATTATGTGTCAGACGAGCTAAGTCGCGTTTTATCGAATCCCACTTAACTCGGGCCATTTAGCCAACGATTTTTTTCGGATTAATAACCCTCGAGGATGAGATCCCTCGAGTTTGTTTTCGAACTTCAGATCCAGTTCATGTTGCCTTCGGGCCTATTGTATAAATCCCAACCCAGACCTTTATATATATATATAGTTTTCGCGTTTTCAGTGAGAGATTGAATGAGGGAAATCCGACTACCATGCTACGTGAGCGGGCACGTGTGTGTCGATAGTGGGCTCTGGAATGGTGTGCGGGCCGTTTCATTCCTGAGGGATCCTGACAACTCCACCTTTGAGTTCCTCAAACCCGGAGAAGTGTGGAGGTTCACGGGTACTGCATTGCAGCGCATGTCTAGACTTGTGGTATCAAAGGGTACTGAAGGCGACTGCCTGAGAGTACTCGGCCTTCGTGCTCAAGGCCAGGAGTAATATGGAAGGTGCAGAGGGCAGAAATGAATGAGATTTGATGCGAGAAGCAATAGAGAAATGGCCGAGGCATGAGAATGTGAAAGATAGGGGGACGCTGTCGACCCGAGGGCGACGGCTCCCGTATGTGCCCTGATGAGAGTTCTTGAGGAAGTATATGGTTTTCATTCAACAGGAGAGTTTGCTCTCCTGTGCCAGATTGATATTAGTTATTTTCCGGGCCGGTAACACTCGTTACTGACGGTTTTTCTATATATATGTAGGTGAGGAATGCGCCGCGTGTAACATATGTATAATGATGGTGTGTTATTGTTATGTAAATGATAATTTTGATGTGTTTGCTTGAGTGAATTACTTGTTATAAAACAAACTGATAAATATGAATGAGTAGGGAGCCTTGGAGTTCAGACTCGGCTCAGGTAAAAACGAATGAGATAATGGTTGAATGTCATGGTAGATTAGTATGTGTTACCGTATTTTTATAAAATAGTATATATTTTCTTTTGGTTTCTCATTTATTATTTTGTCTTGTCTTTGCTTGTACATCATAGCATGCATGTAGGACTACATTAGAACCCACGCATCCCATCCAGGCATTTCATGTTTGCATCTCCATCTTGAGACACTGAGGGCAGATCCGGGTCGGCTTAACCAAACCCAGTAGATTAGCGAACGGTTCGGTCGCCGGTAACATTTTCGGGTCGGTTCATGGGTGAGCCGAAACAGGGTGTTACAGAGGGGGTGAGACTGGTGGTCACAACGGCGGCGACGGGGACCGAACGGCGGCGGAATCCGGCCCGGAGTGGCGACGGCCGAGGCAGCTTCATGGCATCGCGGTGGCACGCCGGCAGGCGATCGGCGGCCGGGGTCGGTCGGGGCGGCACGGCTACGGTGCGGCAAGGCAGAGCGGCGTCGATTGGTGGCAATGCGGCGTTCGCCGCGGCAGCACACAAAAGCGAGGGTTTTGGGAGGGTAAGTGTTGGGAGGGAGAAAAATACCCTGAATGGCAAACTTGTAAATAAGTATTGACTCGATTCCTACTCAAGTCAAAATAATAACTAGTTCGTGATAAATTCTAAAAAAAATCTAGAAAAATGTGGAAAAACCACATAAAATAAAACAAACACAACAAGATCCAAATGGCATGCTCTATAACTAATAACCCACCCGAATATAATCTCACGCGTCCTAATGCGTTATTCGGCCTAAAACTATTCTACGATCAAATAAAAATAACAATCAATACTGTATACCTCCATATACTTGATAACCCATTTTTCATCATCTTTTAGACGTTATCATTGTACACTTGAGCATACATGACCCTCATCGCTCATAACTCACAGCTGGCCTCAACTCAGCTCGCGGTCCATAAAGCTGACTCGACTCGAACCGACGGTTGAACCGACTGGTTCACTCTTGTAAAACTCTGACTCGAGTCACGGGTTTTACAAGACTAGTCAGTTCAGGGTGCCATCCAGACTATAGCTTGATGGCTCCTCAGTAGTTACCCTTATGAGAGTTCTATTGGAGTATATGCATGCTTTTCTTTTAATGAGAGTTAGCTCTCATAGACAGTTTGATATTAGTTATTTTCTTGACTAGTGACAACCATTGCTGACGGTTTTTTATTATATATGTTGGTGAGCATTAGACATAATAAGATATGCCAGATTTGACAAATAAGCAGTGACATCCTTGCACACACACATGCTTAGCGATAGGACCCTTAATTGTGATGTTGGTGAATGTGTAAAACTTGTTATGTACTATTTTGATGATGTTTAATGCACGGTTAACATATTTTGTGGATGAAGTTGGTAATTTTGAAATTAGTAAACTTCCAGCTATGGGAATATGAGTAGTAGATGGGTCAAGTCTCAACTAGGGATCATGACTTGGAAAATGATGTGATGTTAATAGAATGTGATGTTGTGATATGTTTTGTTATCTATTATTTATATATATGTTGTGATATGATGATGGACAGGTTGGTTTCTTTATTGTACTTTTGAGGGAACCCACAGTCGTATATTTACAGGGTTTTCATAATATTTAAATCGATTACGGTGTGATTTTGATTTTTGGTGTGATTCTTTTTTTTGCCATCATATCATTCATCTAACGTCCTGCTAGGTTGTGTGTTTCATATATTCATTGTGGCATGCTTTTCATCTTATGACGCTTAAAGTAGGTCCCTTCCACTTAAATTCGAGTTGACCAAAGTAATTGAATTGAGAATCAGTTCGTAGGGTTGCTAATTGAGCGAGCCAGCTCGTGAGCATTTAGCGTTCGGCTCGGCTTGACTCGACTCGAAACTCGACATTTAAATGCTTTGACTCGAACTCGACTCGAACTCGAATCCTACGAGCCGAGCTTGAGCAAGGTCGTGTTCGACTCGACTCAACTCGGTTGTAACTCGAACTCGACTCGTAGTTCGACTCGAACTCAACTCGATAAAATAATATAATAATATAGTCTTTATATTATATTATATTATATATATATATATGTATATATATATGAAATATAATAACAAAGAAACAAGATAGTTGAGATGGTAAGTATTCACTTTGATGACTTCAAGGTTGTGGGTTCAAACCACATTGGCCTCATTTTTTTTAAGTGAGGTACTTTTGACATTTAATCGAGCTGGTTTCGAGTTACGAACGAGCTCATAAAAATTAAACAGTTTAAGTATATTCGAGCTCGAACACATAAAATATATTCGAGTCGAACTCGAGCATATATGTCCAAAACTCGTTCGATCTCGAGTCGATTTTGAACGAGTTTCGAACTATTCGAGCCGAGTTCGAACACATGTTGAGCTCGGCTCACTCGCTCAATTAGCACCCCTATTAGTTCGGCCTCCAATAACATTTCCAGTTCGGTTAATAGCAAACCAGAATTGGGGTGTTACAAAATGGGCCCGGTAGATATGTCCTCTCTAGTGGTGCAACGGCAACTTTGGGGGCTCCAGCAGCGGTGGCGACAAAAAGTTCTAGCTAAGTTCCAGCTAAACTGAACTTTGGGGCTTTATCACCGTTTTCCAGCGCCGGTGAAAACTTTGAAAACTTTCTATTTTCCAACGCAGGTGAAAACTTTGAAAACTTTCTACGACGGTACTTGATCTGGTATTGTACTCGGAGACAATGTTGATTCTTTCTACGACGGTACTTGATCTGGTATTGTACTCGGAGACAATGTTGATTGATTGAAAACTTTCTACGACGGTACTTGATCTGGTATTGTACTCGGAGACAATGTTGATTCTTTCTACGACGGTACTTGATCTGGTATTGTACTCGGAGACAATGTTGATTGATTGGACTTGATGGCTTATCTTGCAGTGGCTGTGACCGACTGGATGGTTTGATCTGGTATTGTACTCGGATATTGTATTCGGAGACAATGCTGATTGATTGGAGTTGACGGCTTATCTTGCAGTGGCAGTGACCGACTGGATGGAGTTCGAGAAGTTGGTCGCTTATTGCTATCATGCTGCTCCTATCACTGGTGCAAAAATCGGTCGATTCCACTCGAAATCGGCCGATTTAAATAGGATAGGACTCAATCCAAGTCAAAAGAATATCTAAATTGGGTTTCGGCTCAAATCAGTTTGTGAATTGGCCAATTCCATCCAATTTGAGCCGATTTCGGACTGCGGCGGCGACAGGCGACGGGGGGAGGTGTCGGTCAATCCAATTGGGTCCACAGTTGGTCTCGACGGCAGCGCTAGGTAGGGGGGTAATGTCTGGAAGGTCGAGGGAGAGGCGTCGATGTCACAACGGCAGCAATCCGGCATAGACAGCGGCAAAATCACGTCGTGAGCAATAGCGTAATCACGACCAATTTTGGCGTCACAGCGACTGGACCGTGGCCGGGGGTGGTTGAGATGACACGGTGATAGTATGGCAAGGCTGCGCGGAGTCGATCGACGGCGGGGTGGCATCGGTGGCGATGGCGACAATTATGGCGGCAACTAGGGTTTGGGGGTAAGAGGAGAAGTGCCAGGGGTTTGGGGGAGGATATGAGAAGTATAAGGGTGGCCGGTGGCAAACTTGTAAATAAAACTTGACTCGATACTGGCTTGAGTCAAAAATAATAACTAACTCATAATAAATCCTAAAAAAATCCCAAAAAAATTGGGAAAATCTCATAAAATAAAAAAACCATCATAACATCTAACTCTATAACTAATAACCCACCAATTTTGAATAAATTAAAATTTTTGTATAAGATTGATTTAGACCAATTCAACTGAACTGATTCCTGACCGATTTAGACTGATTCGATCCGATTTAGTAACTCTTTCGAAAACCGATTTCGATTTTTGCAACTATGGCTCCGACGATAGTCTTTCAAGCGGTTTTTTGGCCAATACAAGCTTCGTCGACAGAAACTTTTGGTTTGGGTCTGTTGTCAGTGTTGGGGAGTGCCAATTGAAATTGTCAATGTAGACAAAGACGACTTGGGCTGGTTGGACAGAGGGTCAAAAGTTAGTCGGTTTTCTGTACTTTTCTCTTCATTGCTCCGACAGGAGTTTTCTGGGCTGTTTCCCAGCAATGGGCAGCTTCCCTGGCAAGGTTGGAAGACATGAGTTGACAGAGGGATATTCATGCTACAATCGTGGCTCCAGACTCGATCTATAATGGTGCTGGTTAGCCGGCGACAACCTCCAAAGTTAGCCTCTTTCACCTATTTCCTGATCCAATCAGGTACTTCACTATGAGATTTAGGCAAAGTGGGCTTTCTCGACGATAGATCTCAACTTGGTTGTGTTGAGGGAAATAGTGGGAGTTTGTTGGAAGCCGTGGCATGGTCAGAGACGACTTGGGTTGGCAAAACAGAGGGGAGGAAGGTGATTGCTCGATAGCGCTTCACAAATTTGGCCAACTTCTTGAAGCTTTTCCTACAACAGCAGGCTTCTCTAGCTGGGTTGTGTCGAGAGCACTCCAAACTGTGTTCTAGTGGGCTAGGGGGGCCCAGAGATGGATTTTTGGCCAGGGGCTCCTCGCCTTCTTCCTTTCATACTCTCCTCTTTCTGCAATTCAACGAGCCCCCTTCCCCCCTTCTCTTATCTTTTTCTCGATCATTTATACAAGCTTTCAACCATTTTTAGTTTCTCATTTCAAGCCCCTAAAATCCCTACCAACCCTTCCTTATCTCTTTCCTTCTTCTTATCTTCTTCCTTTGATTTTAGAACCACCATGAACTATTCCTCAAGTGATGACTAGCTATGGAGGCATGGGTGTATATATAATTTTATTTTATTTTATTTTATTTTTTCAACATGAAAATAAAACCACTAAATTTGCAAAGTACAAAGTATGAAGGAAGGCCTTTCCCTTGCAATCTGGCTTATTATGTACACAGTGAGTGTACACACTTCCAATCAGAACTTAAAGAAACTTTCTTCTTCGCAACATATATAATCCCCAAGAACATAGATTACAACAGTCTTGATCACTTGTCCGACACCCCTGCTAAGCAAAAGAAAATTTGACAAAGCAAAGCTCTTTCACTGCATTAGACAGATGCTTATGCTCAAATTAAACTCAACTAAATCACAAAGACCACTTGAAATGTACACTCAAAAATGGCATCACACATCTGAAGGCCTTTTGCCCTTCACTTTGTGTCAGGATTAGCAGGTTCATAGCCACAAAGGAAGTCAGAAAAGATCCGAGATGCCAGAGAAACTTCAAATATATATATATATGAACATATAAGAAGGTGATTCACAAGACCTAATCACTCTACATAACAAAGCTGACGGGAGAGACTCTAATTATTAGGTCGGTGTCTCGGCTAGCAGTAATGTGTGCCACCACCCGCAAGCGATGTTCTTCGGTTTAAAGGAGTCAAGTGAAACTTGAAAAGGAATTTTTCGATCAACTACATCGCTTAATCCCAGCTGTACCATATAACAAAAAACTTAAAACATAATCGCCAATGGAACGATCAGTCAATTTATGGAAGTCTAGTTTAATCCAATAATACCTGCCCATACTTGTTCCATCCCCAGCAGAAAACCTTGGCATTTTCTGCAGGAAGTAGGGAAATAACAACAGAGTTCATCAGACATAACTGATTGACAATAGAATAAAGGTTTTCTAAGAGTTAAAAAAACAAACAATTGTGACATTTCAGGCATTAGAAAGAAGAAGAGCCCTTCACATGCCAAAATAAATCATGCAAATCCAAATTTGCACCCGAACACAAACCTTTGGTCTACCAATCAGAGAATATAAATACCTAATACGGAAAAAAGATTTATTTTTCAGAAGTTAAGAGAATTTAAGAACAATAAATCAAAAATAAATTTGATCACAAATCTAAGAATATGACCTAATATATTACAAACTTACAGCTTAACTCACCTTTTTTATGAGACAGCTAGATAATCAAGATGTCCACATTGTCACCTAGGCACTTGTCATTCATAAAATTGCTGTGTGCTATATATTGTACGATATAAGGTAAGTCACACCAAAGCATCTCTAGTAGTTTTATGCAATTCAATTACCAGAAACAGTATAGACAGACAAATGATGCGTCAAAACAAAAAAACCCTCTAAATAGACTTCTACCTGTTATCAAAGCACTATGCCGTGCTCCACAGGAGATGATTTTTGCATTTTCATTTTCCAAATTAGATGATTCCATGAGCCTTGGTAGGATCTAGGACAATCATAATTATATTAATATTTTGCAAGCACAATTTACATAACACACAAATGCTTTGGAAAAATAGACAAATGTGAGACAAGATAGTAGTGTACCTCAGCTTGATCAGTACCAGTACCCAACTGCCCAAACTGATTCCCCCCAAAAGCATAAACATCCCCATCAGAAGAAATGCAAATAGTATGCCAAAGTCCAGCAGCCACTCCTTTTATTGAAACACCACAAAGTGATGCCACACAAGATGGGCTCAGCTCGTCGTCGGTGCTACCTTGTCCACACTGTCCACAAGAACATGGTACAACTTTTGTTATCTTCCACACACAAAAGATGACAAAATTGAGTTGTATGAACAATGGAAAAGGCCTTAACAAAGCAGAGTAGCCTTTTCATGTCTACATCACTAATAATAAGGTTATAACATTTAAACAACTCCACAATTATAACTAGCTAATGTAAAGTAGGAAAAATTAAGAACTCTCTACCATTGAAAACATCTAGCTTTTGTTATGAATCCCATCACTATATTAGTTAATTGTGTCACGAGGGCACATTCACTATTGTTAGTCATCTTTTATCATTGGGATACACTCCCTGCTTGTATTTACAGAGTGTAACAAAAAATAGGGTAGCCTGAGCAATTCACAAATCTCACAACCTATAACTATGCAGTAGAAAGTCAACTAGAAGATTAACTTTAGCACATAAGATATGACAATTTACCTCAAGAGAGAAAGCAATATCTTAACATTAGACAGTCTTACTCTTACAGAGCATCGGATAGTTTAATTAAGCGGAGTGTCACTTAAATGAGGGGGAAACATGGATCCAAAACTTGGGTAGGTTAAGTAGATATCTAGGAAAATGTAATATAGTACCCACACCTTAATAACACTGAAAGGCAACCCAACTATGGCACCTGGTAGTTGCAATCTATAATTTCAGAAAACCATTTATCATAAATTATTTCTAAACATTAATTGGTGATATAACCCACTAACCTTTGCTATATATACTAGATCTAAACTTGCTCACTTTCCTTCACATGGACTAGAGAATAGATTCCAAGATGAAGTGAGTAAGAACATAAATATAAATATGGGAAATATTCACATATCTGATAAGTATACTTCATGAAACTAGTTGATTAAACAAGCTTATGAAACATTATCACTAATAACAAAATTTAAAAGGGGAATCATACAACCTACCTGTCCATAAAGCCCCCAACCGAAAGTCAGAACTATTCCAGCATCTGGAAATAATAGCAAACAAGTTGGTCAGAAAAGAAAAGTAGCAATTAAAGGTCGTTAGTTCATACTATAAAAAGCATAACTTGGAATTTAGTACACCTGTAATTACAGCACTATGACGACCCCCACAGGCAATAGCCTTAATATAGTTTCCCATAGATATATTTCCTCCGTAAGAACCAATAGAAGAGTTCTCTTTTGAAGAACTAGGAGTCTTAATGCAAGGAACAGGATGAGGAGAAGACACCAGCCGAACGCGAGAACCTAAACCCAACTGTCCTTCTCCACCATATCCCCATCCCCACACGAGACCCATATCTGAAAGTTTGGAGAAATACATTGTCAGCTTCTTTCATAAACTACAATTTGCACTTACAACGGTATTAAAATTGAGATTGATACCTAAAAATAAAGATAAATGAAAAAAATACAAAACTTCACTCCCCAATAATTTATTTGGAGAGAGCATATTTATTTTAGCCCAAAAGAAGCTTCAAAAAAATTACCTGACAATGCTAAAGTGTGACGTCCACCAGCAGATACTGCAGCAATTCTAACACCGGGATTCAATGTAACCAAACAAGGAACAGCAGACAGGGTATCCTCCCCAAAAGATGAAGTTTCAGGTTGCTTGTTTGATGACAACCTCCTCCTCTTTGAGCTTTCATCACCGTTTCTTCCATCAAAACTGGATACCACACTTCCTGATTTTTTTGATGGTTGGGACCTCGGGCTTACTGTATGATGTTATCATCAGCAAGAAAAAAGTTTGGATTACATCATAGTTACTCTACTCAGCACATGCTACCTTGCTTAATCAAAGATCCGCTTTCCCTCTCAAGTGCATCTTTTTCTATGATTCTACTGGCAGAATGATCATCTATAAGCTTTCCACTAGGAACACACTCCTTCCAACCCCAGGTATAGATATCTCCGTGCTCTATTAAGTGCAAAAAAAAAACGAAATCCAAATTTCCCGTAAGAGAAAGCATCAGTTGTTCAACATGTTCTAGCAAAGTAAATATGTAAGAAAATAAGAGATTTACCTGTGACTGCAACGCAATGAGCCCAACCCGCTGCAGCTTTAACAATGGAAGATTCAGTTGGAAGGGGGAATGCTTCTGGGGTCTCCTAGATAATTTTTTTAAATAAAAGGGTTGAAAATAGATCATTACAGACATATTTACAAATTAAAAACAGCTCAAAAGGCATGCTATTACGACGTACCTCATGCCTCCCAGAGGCCAAATAGCTATGACCCAAATCATCAGCTGAACCCCAAGTTATCAACTTCCCTGTTTCTGCACAATCAGAAAAGCCGCCATCACTAGGCATCATCAATATAACGTTAAAGAATGCATAATTTGAGAACGGACAAGTTCCCCCCGCATACAGAGAACTATGCAACCTGGACATTAAAGAAAAACATTGCTTCAATAATATGACACAAAAGACTGGGAATACAAGGAAATTGTGCTCATGAGCCCCACAAAATTGCAGTGAAGATACAAAAAGCTATTGTGGCCGACAAGCCTATAGAGTACAATGAACTGACAGCAATCCACATTGACATTTGACAACTTATATGATTCTAAAATTTCCATCAACACACAAAATGTTTTACAACAGATGATTAAACCATTAACGTCAGCCAAAACCCACCACATATGAGCGGATCAATTGTTAAAATTTCTTCTTCAAACCGTTGCACAGATCACCAATCCACATTGACAACTTATGAGTCTACTAGTTCCATCAACACTAAAAATTACAGAACTGATGATTCAATCGTCAACATCAGCTATATCCCATCACACATAAACAAATTAATAGTAAAATCTTCTTCACCAAGCTCCAAACCCAAGGACCAAAGTACCGGCAATGGCCATGGCAAAGCCGCAGCCCCCACCACAGACATTCTCCCAATCCTCCCCTTCCGCAGCACGCTTCACAGCAGTTGGTACCAGCAAAGGCAACCGCTGCGGCGTAGCGCCGGGAAGGTAACCCCACATGAAAACCTCCATCCCCTTCTTCTCCTCACCATTCATGGCTCAAACAAACAAAAAGGTACCAGAACCGCAAACCATATATAAACCCCAAATCAATCCACAACAATGATCATCCCTAGCTGTAAAAATTCGCTCGACGATCCGGCGACGTCAGCCGGAAAGTTTCGCTCCGGCGCGGGTTTCAATTGGGTGAGAGGGTGGCTGGAGGGGGAGGCGTAAAAATATTCCGGGATGGAGATCGGTCCACGTCGGAGCACACGTGGAGATTATCGGCACGTGGTGGAATTATGACCGTTGGATGTGGACGGGATTGCGGGCCTTGACTTGGCGAAGGTTCTGGAAGATGATGGGCGTTTCGCGACCCACAATAATCATTCGTGGGCCCGCGTCGTCGGTCGTGGTCACGTGATTTGGCCCCCGTTATGGACGTGGGGCCCACACTCTGAAAGGTGGCGGGTAAATGTGCGAATAATTGCGTACGTTGCGGGTGTTTTGGGGCCCACTTTGAATCCTTGGTTCACGGGCTAAGGTTGGTCTATGTGAAAGAGTAAATTATGATTAAAAGGTGTTTACATGTTTGCTCTATTTTTCTAATTTTTGGCAATGTATGATATATTAAGTGCTTAATAATTACATTAAAAAGGTGTTTTTACTTTATAACTTAATTACTCTTATATATAATCAGGTTTAAATAGATTTTATTTTATTTTTTTAAAAAAAGAAGTGGTGCCCACTCAAAGGAGGGATTATGTTGCAAAGCCAAATCTAACTATTCACTCGCCACTGCCGTTGATTCTCAATCGCCTCCGCTAGCAATCACAATCAAACAAGATCTGGATGGTGCTGATGAGTGTGCACCCAAGTCAAACCTTTGTTGATCAAAAGAATGTCGATTCGGTTGTTTCGGTATACAGATCCATTGAATTCTTTTTAAAAAAAGAATTGCTCTCGACTATTTTTTAATCAATTCCAAAAATTTTAAACTTTAAAATAATTCTTACCCAAAGCCTAGTGACAGTTTAGTCATTATATGAAACAAAACCTTAAATCATGAATGTGGTATAAGCCATCCTTAAATCGTAAATAGTGCACCAAACCACTTCTAATTGCAATTTTGTTTAACAAATTTATCATATTCACAAAGATTGCAGGTTATTAGAGCTGAAAGTTGTACACTACTCTAGTTAATATATAGTAATTTTTAAGATAATATATAGTTAATTTATAGTCCAGTTTTCGACTGGCTTTTAGATTTATATATTCTTCATGTTCTTCCTCAGCCCAAACATGATTATTATTTTTTCCTCTCTTTAAGAAAAAAAATCTTTCTGATACAACTTACACTAGAGTAGATGATTATGATTCAATTTTTAAAATATTCTAACGAGCACAAACATGAACATGTTTTCCTATATTCGAGTTCGATAACCTATACCCATCACCTTTTACTGTCGACGACTTAGTCATTAATAGCTCCACAAGAAGGAGACACAATAAAAAAAAATGAGGATAAGGAGAGGATAGGTTGGGCATGTGAAGATTCAAAGCCCTAAATCATTGAATTAATTAGAGACTTCAAATTTTATAAATAGTTAGGAGTTGAAAAGGAGAAAGGGGGGCTCGACGCTGCTACTAAGAGAAGAAGAACGGAAGAAGAAGTAGTAGTAAAAGAAGAAGGAAGGGGAGGAGCCTCTTGCCAGAAACCCACCACTGTCGATCCCCAAACCCACCAAATTAGATGTGGGAGTGCCCTCAACAAGATTTAGTTGATAGCTGCCCTCGAAGACGCCCACCCTCGCTGGATAAAGCCAAGAGAAGTCCTTGCCGCAAGTGGTGACGTCCAACAAACAACAGAGTTGCAAACCATCGTCCAGCCAGCCAAGGCCTCTCGCAACAAGAAACTAACTCTATTAAGTTCCCCTTATAGCCGACAACAAATCCCAGCAAAGAGATACCACAGGAAGAGCCTGTCGTCGCCAAAAATAGTCTAGAAAACTCTCATTTGAGTAGCAAAGAAGAAAAGTGTAGAGAAGCACCCATCTTGCCGGCCTCCGTACAGCCAGCCCAGACCACCACTTGGTAGATTGACACTTCCACCATACTCCCCCTCAATACCTCCAAAAAACTCAATTCGAGAGCTACCGCCAGAGAAGCTCGGCCTCGCTAGAAAACCACCTAGAAGACTGTCGTCAGAGCAGTGCAACTGTTACACCCCAAATCTAGCTTGCTCGCCAAGCAGACCAGAATCACAGGTCCCAAGTGGATCTACATTCAGCGTCTCAAGATGGAAGATGTCAATCACTATGCATAGATGAATACACGAATCCTAACATGTCACTACATGAATGACATAACAACTGAGTTCATACTAAAAATAATGACAATAAAAATCAATAAATTTTTTGAAATAAAACAGACAAAATCTCCCCTATAAGTACAATTAGGGGCTACCCTGTCAAATCAACACGTATAAATATACAAATCCATCATATACATTCATTGCACCTTTATCGTTTGACTTACACACTATATATATATATATATATATATATATATATATATATATATATATATATATATATATATATATATTTAGATCATGTTGTCATTTCCATATACCAAAGTCTTCATCATAAGTATTTCATTTTCATAATAACATAACAAAACAATTAAAATAGCCAAAACAAACATTCAGTTGGCGAGCATGCTTGTGTGTGTGCAAGGTAGGCCACCGAGCATGCTTGTGTGTGCAAGGTAGGCCACTGCTCCTTCCAAGCTGGCGTATCTAGTATTTAATCCTCACCTACATATATATAAAGAAAAATGTTAGTAAAGCGTGTTATTGGTCCAAAAATATAAATATATAATAAACTGGAAAATGAGAGTTAGCTCTCATTTTGAATAAAAAATTTATATACTTCTCGTGAACACTCCTACGGGCATCTACTGAGGAGCCACTGGGATATAGACCCGATAGCGTCTTGAACTGACTGGTGTAATGCCTCTCCAGGCATTTTCTCGTTTTCCTGGTCCCTTGGGACTACTAGTATATCCTAAGCCCTTTTCTTTTATCCATAATTTTCTTGGCTTTGAGCATGAAGCTGAGTACTCTTAGGCAGTCTCCTTTAGTACCTTTTGAACCACAAGTCCGGACACGAGCTATACTAAATAGTACCCATAAACCTCCGGGTATGAGGAGCTCAAAACGAGAGTTGTTAGGATCTGTCAGGATTGGAACAACCCTCTTACTAATCCATAGCTCATTTTGACTGGCATGTACACCCGCTCATTGTACGTGAGAGTCGGTTTTCCCCCATCCCTTGTCTCACTGAAATACAATAAAACTATATATAGTTATGGGAAGAATTTATATAATATCCCCGAAGGCAAATTGCTATGGATCTTATTTTTGAAATCAAACTCAAGGGATATCATCTTTGAGGGTTATTAATCCAAAAAATAGCTGATTAAATAGCCTAGGTTAAGTGGGATCCAATAAAACGCTATTTAACATGTTCTGCAAGTAATAAAACAAACATACAATAGAATAGAACGTAAAACAGGGAACGAGTCATAAAGGGACTTGGTAGAAGCTCTGAGCATGTTCTCGCACTTAGGCTGGCGAGCTCCTACTTCGTACCTACACATAAAATCTATAAGCTAAGGCTCGCTAACTACATGATGCATCAAACTCATTATGAACATCACGCTCACAATAAAATCATCATGCATTAAACAATCAACAATCCTCATTACAGTAAAAATATCCCTAGCTCATCCTATTTACACCTGTTTTATTATGTTTTTCTAAATTGCGTTGCAGACAATTAGCATGCTCAGATCAGATTTACCTAATTAGATCATTAGCATTCATTCAATATCAATCAAATCATGCAAATTATCACTTCATTCACAATCAGACATTCATCATGGCAAATAGTTAATCCTAATATGCCAAGCTAAAAATCATCAATTTTAAATAATTAAATTAGAGGTAATTACATCTCGCATCGTCGGTGATGATGATCGATGACAATCGACAACTGGTTAGGGTTTGGTTGCATGTCTCAGAGCTCAAATTCTATGCTCGGCGGCATTCAAAGTTCAATCAACTTTGACTAGATGAGTTTAGTGGAAGACCTGGCAAATTCCAATGAATCCGGTTTTTGACAACTATTGCCTGCTGCGGCTAACCGATGAGATGATGGTAGTATGAGGTATTGTTGGCACCGGCTCGACGAGGTTAAGGTGTCTATGACATTGACGAGTTCAGCAGAGGCAGTAACGATGGGCGGTCGGTGATTGGGTGAAGAGATCCACTTGGGATGGGTGGCGTTGGGCTCTACTCTGGTTGGGGAAGGTCATGGGAGGTCAGCAACGTTGAGGCTGCAACTGGACGACGGCGTTGACAACCACTGTTGGCAGAATTGGCGATGGGAGCGCAGCATGAAGGCTTGGCTCCCTCATGTCGTGGAGGCCGAGTGATGGCTAGAGGTGCTCGGTGTGGCACGGTGACGTCATGGCTGGGCTTAGCGGTGTTGATAGGCAGCGGGGCACTGGCCAAAAGCGGCGTCGACAGCATATAAAGGGGCAGTGTCGAGGGTTTGGGGGAGAAGGTGTCGGGAGGAAAGAAAACAGGTCGGTGGTAATATCCTAAATAAAAGTTGACTCGACTCTGACTTGAATAAAAAATAATAACTAACTGGTAATAAATCTTAAAAAATTAGATAAAAAATCCCATAAAATATAATACACACCATAACATCACAATGACATGTTCTATAACTAATAACCCATCCAAACTATTCTGTAACGTGCCCTAATGCATTATTCGGCATAAAAATAATTCTACGGTCTAATACTAAAATAAATAATGAATACGGTCTAATACTAAAATAAATAATGGGCTTGCTCTCATATATTCTGATAAGTCATTCTGTTGCTGTCTTACTAACGATATCGTCATATATTTATGTACACATGACCCTCATAGTACATAACACATAATTGGCCTCGGCTTAGTACGCATGTTCTGAAATTAACTTGATTAAAAATAACGGTCAAATTGATCGGTTCATACTATAAATCCCTAACTTGGGTCACAAGTTTTACAGCAACAGTAGCGTTCGGCCATCTTCTTGACCTCCGTCCAATCAACTGGAGCTATCGCAGGACAAGCTGGTGTCTCCAATCAATTGCCCTTGTCTCCAGGTACAAACTTAAATCGAGTACCACTATAGAAGATTGCTATTGTTGCCGGAAATGACGACAAAGTCATTGTCAAGATCAATTCCGCTAGAACTTTCCGACCTTACCGCTGCTGTCCACAGCCACATCAGAGCCAAGGGCTCATCACCGAAAGCTCCATCAATCCTAGAACCACCAATCTAGGTGATCGCCACCAGCCATTACCGCCCGAAATGCCATCGCTAGAGCCACCGAATTGGCCTTTGCACCACCTACCTAAGCGGCTCTGTTGTGCCATTTAAGCATGTTCGTGTCCTTGATCACATCCCACTGCCCTACAATCGGATCGCATTCGAACTGACCCGAACCGCAACTGCAAAGCTGACCGCATCGGTAACCCCCTTGCGACCCGAATAGGAACTGGCATACCATGCACCACCTACAGCAGCCTAGCGCACCCAACATTGACCTAGCGGTCCAGCATTTATTTGTTCTAAACTAACTTGAAATGGTCTGGTTCAATCCATTACACCCTATAAAATAATTTAAAGGCCTTCTAGAACTCGGATCAAGGCAAAACTTACTACCCCACCACTTTTAGACATATAGTGGTGAAGTTATTTTGAAAATTTAAAGACAAGAAAGGGACGAATTAGGGTATTGGAGTCAAATATTTCAGAAACGAGTCAACTAAAAGTTGGTAAAATTTACTATTTTGTGTAAAATATAAAATTAAAAAAGAAATAGTAGATTATGAATATCTATCTCACCATTGACTGACTTAAGGATTCGCGTTAGACCTTAAGGATCTACATAAAAATCTTAAATTTTTATTCTTTGTTTATGACATTTTATTTTATTTTTTACTCAGCACGATTTTTTTGTAACGGTACCTTTGGTCCCACTGTTCACATGAAGCAAAAACAGAAGATGGCAATCCAGGTGGTGTGCGTAACTACTTAACCGGATCTGGGCACGCCAGGTGAAGAAGTGCGTGCGATGCGTCAATGCTTGGACGGGTCGTGAACCAGGCCTTGGGCTAGAAACGGAGATAGACGAGGGCAGGCGGACTCTAGCGGCGAGACGGACGCTGTCGAGAACGCAGATAGCCGGATTCGATCGCGGGCTGGCAGCGGCTTCAGAGCGGCGGACGCGCGGCTCGCGAAAGATCCGTATGCACGGGCGGTGCAATTAGCAGCATTGCGGGCGACGGCGACGGCGAAGATGGAGGCGGCTGGCTTAGGAGACCACCTAGATGGACGGAACACGGTTAGATATGGCGATTAGTGGTGCTCCGGTGTTAGTAAAGGTCACAGGACGGCCGAGAAATGGCGATAATGGCGGCGGCGATAGAAGGTATCGTCGAAACTTTGCAGGCTTTATCCGGCGACGGAACGTGTAGGCGGCGGAAGAAGTCGGTTGGGACTTGTTACCATCGGTAATATATTCCGTATGAACATCGAATTATGCCTGAGATTTGGGCTGTCTGCTGGAAAATGACTGGAAAGATGGCGGCCGGGAAAGGATCTTGCTCCAACTGTGATCTTCGCAGCTAGATCCCAGTGACGACGGGCTTTAAAGGTGGTGAGGAAGCGCCTGGGAATGGAGATGATGATACAGGCTTCACGTCGGTGTTCTTGGTCTGGTCTGGAACAACCGGAGTTCACTGGAAAAGTCATCGGGAGACGGCTCCAAAACCTGCAAAAACAAAAGATAAGTGGTTCTCTTCGTCGTCGGCAGACTTGGGCGGCGCTGTGGCCGACGGCTAGGGTCTGGCGGAGGCGAGCGACCATCGGGAACGGAGAGGAGTCTTCAGTCTTCACACTTGGGGTCTTGGACGGGCTTCTGCATGTCTTCCTCCTCCCGGTGGAGACTTTGCTCCACTGGTTGTCTTCCGCTCCTCGCTGCTCCGGAGACTTCTTTTCGTCCATGCCTGGCCCTTCTCCCTCTCTCACGTTCAGATACTTTTTGAGGGGATTGGGGGTATATAGAGCATGGGAGGCTTGCTAGACAAATCTAGAATCACTTCTTGATGAATATGGAGATTAGATGTTGTGGAAGAGGAGATCGCCTCTCTAACTTCTTCCATACGTGACCCAACTCTCCTCTTTCTCCTTTTTCTCTTTTATTTATTTTAATTTTTATATGTTGATGTGGCTTCATTGTCTTGTGTTATATTACATCAGAAAAAATCATTTATGAAGAACTTAATCTTCTTAGATGCGTTATGATTATGAAATAAGTTGCAGTCAATATCGATCAAAGTCTTAATCCGTATGTAAATTTTAGATAGTTTATCAGTTTTCCTAAAATCTAGAACTCTTATGAAAGATAAACATCTAATATTTATTTACACTTACTCTTATTCGAAAGCAGATTTTTAGGGTTTAACACATGAACAAGCCTAGGACAAGTATCTATTAGGCATAACATAAGGCTAATTAATATTACTCTAGCATATACTTCTTCCAACATTCACACCCCACCAATTTCATATAATTGACCATTTGCCACAAAAGTTCAAGCTCTTAAAAAATAAATTATTTAATATTTAATTTATAATATTCAAGCAATTAACCATAAATAAAGTGAACTATTTAATACAACCAAGGTCTTTGACCTTTGCTTATATGTAATACCCCAAATTCGGTTCACTCGCAAACCAAACTAAAATATTATGGGTCACTCGATTAAGTCGACTAACCCGAACCTAACCTTAATGTATCTACTCTTGACGTCTTAAAATAGAAGATAAATTTTGTCATGCATGTATAAGATGCAAGAAACCCTAATAAGATACTACGTAAATGACATGATAAATAATTCACACTCAAAGACGATCATGAGAAAAATCGATAAAATTTCTAAAACAAAACAGACAGAGTGTCCTCTAAAAGTGTAATAAGGGGCCAACCTATCAAATAACAATATATTTATGTATCATTATATAAGACAAAATCTTCATTTCCAGCACACTATAGTTTTCATAATAACAAAATCACAAAACATGAATTAGGCCTTGACCCATCTGTTCATTTCATCTATCATTTCTATTATATCTGTCATATCTATCATATCATGTTTAATTGCTATATCAATTTCAAAACATTATAATTATCATTTCATCATGAAACATCATATTATAAACTGAAACATCATAATCAAAATATAACAATCCAACATAACGCATTAGGTTTTTGTGTGCACAAGATATCACTGCTGGGCTGTCCAGGTTGGCATATCAGATTTTTATTTCTTACCTACATATATAATACAAAATTGTCAATAACGAATGTTATTCGTCAAAAAATAGATATAATAAATTGACAAATGAGAGCCAACTCTCATTTTAAAGGAAACCATATATAACTTCTGTTGAACTATCTGAAAGGCATCTACTGGGGAACCATCAAGCCACGAACCCAACAACATCCTGAAATGTGTGGCTTGTTGATATCTCTCTTTGCATTTTTTCATTTTCTTTTTTGTCCCTTAGGACTACCGGTATATCTTTAGCCCTCTCCTTTCCTCTATATTTTTCCTTGTCTTGAGCATGAAGGGTGAGTATTCTTAGGTAGTCACCTTCATTATCCTTTTAACCACATGTCTAGACATATGCTGTACTAAATAGGACATGTAAACCTTCACGTTTCTCTGGGTGTGAGGAACTCAAAGCATGAAGTTGTTAGGATCCCTCAGGAATGAAACCACATTTTCACTAATCTAGAGTCTGCAGTAACTAGCACGTGCTCCCGCTCATGGTACGTGTGAGTCAATTTTCTCATCTCTCGTCTCATTGAAAACTTGATAATTATATATAGACTTGGGAAGGGATTTATATAATAGGCCCAAAGGCAACTTGAGGTGGATTTTATTTTTGAAATCAGACTCAAAAGATATCATCCTCGAGGGTTATTAATCCAAAAAATAATTCAATTAAATGGCCTGAGTTAAGTGGGATCTAATAAAACACCACTTAACCCATCCTGCAATCAGTAAAAGAAATCAAAATATAATAGAGTGATGAATCAAGGGCGAGTCCTAAATGTAAAACCCGCAACTCAAGTTAGGGTTTTATAGTCGTTAGCTGGTCGGTTTGACCGTGGTTCGAGTCGGTTCAGCTTTCAGAACACGTGTGCGGGGCCGAGGCCGACCATGTACACATGCTATGATGGTTCATGTATACCCAAGTATCGATGATAGCGTCAGATACGCATCAGCAGACTGAGTTATCAGTAGATATGAGAGTATGCAGTTGATGATTTTTTTTTTCATGTTGTGACCGTAGAATTAGTTTAGGCCGAATAACGCATTAGGATGCGTTAGATGGTATTCGGGTGGGTTATTAGTTATACGGCATGTCATTTGGATGTTGTGTTGTTTTGTTGGATTTTATGGGATTTTTCCCAATTTTTCTGGGATTTATTTCGAGTTAGTTATTATTCTTGACTCAAGCCGGTGTCGAGTCAAGTTTTATTTACAAGTTTGCCACTCCTATATTTCTCATCTCCCTCCCCACAACACCCCGACGTTTTCACCACCCCAAACCCTAGCCGCCGCCCTTGAGATTTTTGCCACCGCCGTCGACGCCACCTCGCCGCCGATCGATGCCGCCCAGCCCGGCCGTGCCGTCGCCTTGTCGCCTCGACCACGCCCGGCCACCGTCCAGCCGTCGCGACACCGAAAATCGCCCTCGATTTCACGGCCGTTCCCGACATGATTCCGCCGCCGTCTGCGTCGGACCGCCGCCGCCGTGACGTCGAAGCTCTCCCCTCGACTTCCCCTACCTTTCCCCTTACCTAGCGCCGTCGTCGAGGCCGGCTGTGGGTCTGATCGGAGCGACCGACCGCCCCGACCGAACTCGATGCCGCCGTCGGTGGTCATCGCCGGCGCGGCTGCACTTGTCGTCACCACCATTGGGTCAAGCTCGCCAAGACGGTGCTAACCCGTTACCTCCGATTGCCCCGCTGGCGCAGTTGCCAGAAACCTGCCGGCTCGACTTCACCGCCTTCGTCTATCGGCACCGATTTCAGCGCCGATCGCGAGGTTCGTTGCAGGAGCTTGCCGTCTAGGCACGAGACTGTGCTTGGAGCTTCTGACAGGTCCGTTAGGACACGCTTCTCAGGTTTTATCGCTCTACTCTATCGGTGATTTGATTTATTGATCGTAGGACGTGTCAGGTGGATGATTTATCGGACCCCACCTAACACGGGTCATCTGGTCGATTATTTTTGGAATTAATAACCCTCGAGGATGAGATCCCTCGAGCTTGTTTTCGAAAATAAGATCCACCTCAAGTTGCCTTCGGGCCTATTATAATAAATCCTGACCCAGCCCTATAAATAGTTTTATCGAGTTTTCAGTGAGACAAGAGAAGATGAATCGACTTGCACGTACCATGAGCGGATGTCGTGCCAGTCAAAGCGGGCTCTGGATTAGTGAGCGGCCTGTTCCATTCCCGAGGGATCCTGACAACTCTGCGTTTGAGCTCCTCACACCCGGAGAACGTAGAGGTTTACGGGTACTGTTAAGTACAGCGCATGTCCGGACTTGTGGTTCAAAGGGTACTAAAGGCGCATGCCTGAGAGTACTCGGCCTACGTGCTCAAGGCCAGGAGTAATATGGAGGTTCGGAGAGGGCTTAGGATAAAAGTTTTACGTGAAGTACTGAAAAAGAAGTGCCGAGAGCGGCACAGTACCAGATAGATCAGGATGCTGTTGAGTCAGCTGCTCAACGGCTCCTCTGTAGTTGCCCTTATGAGAGTTCTTGAGGAAGATATATGATTGTTTGCTTTCCATGAGAGTTTGCTCTCATGTTCCAGTTTGATATTAGTTATTTCCGGACCAGTGACACCCGTTGCTGACGTTTTCTTACTATATATGTAGGTGAGGAAGATGAATGGAGTATGCCGGCTTTGACGAAGGACTAGCGTTTGCATTGCACACACATACCTGGCGCCGCGTCGACTTTTGCGTAAGATGTGATGTGATTGGCTGTTGTTGTGGATTTACATATTGGTGTATATATGCATGTGTTTGTGAGGCTTGTATGCCTTGTTTTAGAAATGCTTGGAAATGTTTTGAGAAAAGCTCTAATGATGTGCTATGCTGAAATGAAAAGGAACCAAATGAGCTGAGTATGAAATTGTAGGTGGGCGAGACGCCGATTACAAAATGTGTGGAGGTTTTGGAACCCTATTGTAATGTAAATTATTGTTTTCATATATATTATATTGTGCCGTGTTTTAACAGGTCGTCCCCTTATTGCACTTTTAGGGGAGGCTCTGTCCGTTTTATTCCAGGATTTTTATGAATTTCGTTGCTATTTTAATTATTTTGGTGTGTGGCTATTATCATGACATTCACGTAGTATCCTGCTAGGGTTTTGCATCTTATTCATACATTGTTTGCGCATTAGCGGCGTGCTCCATCTTGAGACGTCGAGAGGGTTATGTCGTAGCCGTTTAGGTTTTGGGTCAGCCAAATTAATCGGTTTACGAGTAGTTCGATCCTTTGTAACAGTTCTGGTCCGGGTTGAGAGTAAACTGGATTGGGGTGTTACAAGATTGGTATCAGAGCTAACTCTTGATCGATTAAGATGGAAGATGCCATTACAGGTCATGTGTGTGCAAAGCTACTCCGAGTCAAGCCAGCAGGTATGTTTTCCTGATTTACTCGTTTCAGTTTACAGATTTCTCACCACGTAGTTGAATGATAGTGTGCACAGGTTTGACTAGTGAGTGTCAGTCACCATGGTTAGAGCAACTTGCAGGACTCAGACCAGGGATCCATCTCCTTCTCCTCCCAGGCATACTAGTCCTAGTCATGCGCCCAGCGAGACAACATCTAGTAGGCCAAGAGCTCAACCACCGTCGGGAGAAGCCAACGTTCGTGCCTCGACTAGCCACCGTAGTTCTCGTAGTCGCCAGACTGAGAGAGATGCAATCATTACCCAATTGGTAGAGACACAGAGGCAGATACAAGAGAGCCAGGAAGAGTTCAGGAGAGAGCTCCATCAGATAGCCCTCTCCATAGCCCGAGTTGAGAAGAGGCCGTTACGAGATGACGGAGTACGGGGAGAGGCCGCTTCTCCCATGGGCTACTCTACCACCGCCTCCTCCTTCATCAGCGCAGCAGGGGACCATCCTTACAGCTCCTGACTGCTCCTCTACAGATGATGGATTTCCTTGGTCTAGCAGGGTATTACTATCGTTCCATACAAAGTTTTTCCTCCATAGCAGCTCCTCTCACATAGCTAACTAGGAAGGATAAACACTTTGTATGGACTAACGAGTGTGAGCAGAGTTTTAGGATGCTAAAGGAGAGATTGACTTCAACACCACTTCTCACATTACTAGAGGAGCATGATGAATTTGTAGTCTACGCAGATGCCTCTGGAATTGGCCTTGGTTGTGTTTTGATGAAGAGAGATAAGGTTATTGCATATGCATCTTGTCAGCTAAAAGTGCATGAGCGTAACTACCCTACTCACGATTTGGAACTTGTAGTAGTGGTTTTTGCCCTCAAAATATGGAGACATTACCTCTATGGGACTCTCCTTTGACTTTTGACTGATCACAAAAGTCTAAAGTATATCTTCACACATAAGGATTTGAATAGCCGACAGAGGAGATGGTTGGAGTTGTAAAACCCACGATTCGAGTCAGGGTTTTATATTCAGAACCGGTCGATTCGACCGTTATTTTCGAGTCGAGTCAGTTTCAGAACACGTGTACTGAGCCGATGCTAGTCGCGTGTATGAGCTATGAGGGTCATGCGTACCCAAGTATATGATGATAACGTCATGAACACAGCAGAACAGAATGAGTTATCAGATATATGTGAGTATGCCGGTCATTTTTTTTATTTTTATATATAGTGGATTGTAGAATTAGTTTTAGGCCGTTTACCGCGTTAGGACGCGTTACGGGCAGTTTGGGTGGGTTGTTAGTCATAGAGCATATCATTATAATGTTGTGGTGTTTGTTTGATTTTACGGGATTTTTCCCGATTTTTATGAATTTTTTAGGATTTAATACGCCTTAGTTATTATTCTTGACTCGAGCCGGAGACGAGTCAAGTAATATTTACAAGTTTGCCACCAGCCTTTTTCTTCCTCTCCCCCGACCTTTCCTTTCTTCTTCCCCAAACCCTTGTCGCGCGCCGCCCACTGTGCATGCCGCCGCCACCGCGGCCGACGCCACCTTGCCACCAATCGGTGCCGCTAGGCCTCGCCGTAGCGTCGCCGTGCCGCCCCGACTAGTCCCGGCCGTCGCCCAACCTCCACGATGCCGGAATCGCCGCGCCTAGCGCCGTGGTCGCGTCACCGATTCCGTCGCCGGCGACTGTCGCCGCCGCGATCGAGTGGTTGCCTCGGCACCCTCGACCGCCCAGCGACCTTTCCTGACCGGAGCAGAGGCCGTCGCCGCCCAGGCCGGCCGGATTTAGCCACCCATTGCCGCCGGCTCTGTTTTGCCATTTTCCGGCGAGCCACCGCTTCCATCGACCACGTCGACGTCATAGATGAGTCGGGCTTGCCGAGCCGGTTCCAAGGGTACCCAATACCCTTACTTTTCGGCCAGTAGACGCCGCCGGCGGTTGTTGCCGGAAAACCGCCGGAACTTGCCGGAAAACCACCGAAATCCGCCGGAAAACCAGATTTGCAGGAATTTGGCAGATCTTCCGCGGAGTTCATCCAGTCGAACCTGATCGACTTCGGACGCCGCCGAGTGTCGAATTCGAGCTCTGAGACACGCGACGGAACCCTAGCCGTCGCCAATTGCCGACGACGTGAGGTATAATTACCTCCGATTTGATTATTTAAAATTGATGATAATTGTTAGTATAGCATGTTAGAATTGAGTAGTTGTCATGATGAATGCCAGACTATGAATGAAGTAAAGATGTGCATGATGTGATTAACAGGGAATGAATAGTAAGTGATTTAATGAGATAAAGTAAATATGAGCATGCTAATCGAGTATGACGTAAAAACATAGTAAAATTAGTATGAATAGGATTAGTTATAATTATTTTCATACTTATGATTATTTGCCTGTTGATGGATGTTTGATTGTGTGAGTGTGTTTGATCATGACGCGTTTGATTCATCATTTAGTTAGCGGGCGTTAGTATTTAGTTTTGATGTGTAGGTACGGAGTAGGAGCTCGCCGCCTAGGCGCGATGACACGCTTGGAGCTTCTACCAGGTCCGTTTAGGACTCGACTCTGTTTTACGCTCTTCTATTGTATGTTTATTTTATTATCTGCAGGACGGGTTAAGTGGCGTTTTATCGGATCCCACTTAACTCGGGCCATTTAACCGAACAGTTTTCCGGATTAATAACCCCTCGGATGAGACCCTCGGATGATTTCGAAAACAAGATCCACCACAAGTTGCCTTCGGGCCTATTATATAAATCCCTCCCCAGCCCTATATATATGTAGTTTTCGCGTTTTCAGTGAGACGAGAGATGGAGAAACCGATTGCACGTACCATGAGCGGATGCCATGACAGTCAAAGCGGGCTCTGGATTAGTGCCAGCGGACTGTTCCATTCCCGAGGGATCCTGACAACTCCGCGTTTGAGTTCCTCACACCCGGAGAACGTGGAGGTTTACGGGTACTGTTTAGTACAGCGCATGTCCGGACTTGTGGTTCAAAGGGTACTAAAGGCGACTGCCTGAGAGTACTCGGCCTTCGTGCTCAAGGCCAGGAGAAATATGGAGGTAAGGAGAGGGCTTAGGATTTGAGACCAAAAAATGAAGTAAGAAAATGTCGAGAGCGGCATCAGTACAGCAGATCAGTAAGTTCGGGATGCTACCGGGTCTGCAGCCCAGTGGCTCCTCAGTAGTGCCCTTCAGAGTGTTCACGTGGAGTATATGATGTTTTCTTTCATATGAGAGTTTGCTCTCATAGCCAGCTTGTTATAGTTATTTTATTTTCCGGACCAGTAACACTTGTTACTGACGTGTTTTTATATTATATGTAGGTAATAATCACAAGTTGGAGGAGCCAGCTTGGACGGAGGAGCACTGTTGTCACTTGCACACATGTCAGTCGATAGAGTGGTTAATACTTTATTTATGATGCTATTATATTGTGAATGATGTGAAATGCTAAGACATGATAGGATATGATTAAATGTAATGAGATGATGTTATGACATGATGAAAAGCTAAGACATGATGACAAGAGGTGAGATGTGATCAGAGTGCGCAGCAGAAGTGTGGCCTAAGTTCTATAATGAATATACAGTATATTAGATTATGTGTGATTAAAATTGTTGATATATGCATATATATATATTGATATATATTATTTTGATAGGGTGGACCCTAATTGCAATTTAAGCGGATGCTATGCCAGTTAAAGCGGGCTTTAAATTAGTGAGTGGCCTATTCCATTCCCGAGGGATCTTGACAACTCTGCGTTTGAGCTTCTCACACCCAGAGAATGTAGAGGTTTACGGTACTGTTAAGTACAGAGCATGTCCGTACTTGTGGTTCAAAGGGTATTAAAGGCGCATGCCTGAGAGTATTCGGCCTACGTGCTCAAAACCAAGAGTAATATGGAGGTTCAGAGAGGGCTTAGGATAAAATTTTTACGTAAAGTACTAAAAAAGAAGTGCCGAGAGCGACACCGTACCAGATAGATCGGGATGCTATTGAGTCAACTGCTCAACGGCTCCTATGTGGTTGCCCTTATGAGAGTTCTTGAGGAAGATATATGATTGTTTGCTTTCCATGAGAGTTTGCTCTAATGTTCTAGTTTGATATTAGTTATTTTCGGACCAGTGACACCCGTTGCTGATGTTTTCTTACTATACATGTAGGTGAGGAAGATGAATGGAGTATGCCGGCTTTGACGAAGGACTAGCGTTTGCATTGCACACACATACCTGGCGCCGCGTCGACTTTTGCGTAAGATGTGATGTGATTGGATGTTGTTGTGGATTTGCATATTGGTATATATATGCATGTGTTTGTGAGGCTTGTATGCCTTGTTTTAGAAATGCTTGGAAATGTTTTGAAAAAGCTCTAATGATGTGCTATGCTTAAATGAAAAGGAACCAAATGAGCTGAGTATGAAATTGTAGGCGGGTGAGACGCCGATTACAAAATGTGTGGTAGTTTTGGAATCCTATTGTAATGTAAATTATTGTTTTCATATATATTATATTGTGCCGTGTTTTAACAGGTCGTCCCCTTATTGCACTTTTAGGGGAGGCTCTATCTATTTTATTCCAGGATTTTTATGAATTTCATTGTTGTTTTAATTATTTTGGTTTGTGGCTATTATCATGACATTCACGTAGTATCTTGCTAGGGTTTTGTATTTTATTCATACATTGTTTGCACATTAGTGGTGTGCTCCATCTTGAGACGTCGAGAGGGTTATGTTGTAGCCGTTTAGGTTTTGGGTCAGCCAAATTAATCGGTTTACGAGTAGTTCGATCCTTTGTAACAATTCTAGTCCTGGTTGAGAGTAAACCGGATTGGGGTTTTACACTAAATGGACATGGTAGAAGCTCCAAGAGAGGCCACGAGCCTAGGTGGCGAGCTCCTACTACGCGCCTAGGTAGGGAGTTCATACTCCGTACATACACATACAAAACTACATATTAACTCCATGCTAACTATATGATGCATGAATGAAATAGATACGTGGAAATTATTACAAAATTATGAATATTATAATTACTAATATTACTATTGAACTATCAACGAATGAATTAATTTAACAAACAATAATTTAAAATCTTCTTATCATTACTTTTAATTAGGTTACTACACCACAATTTCTAAATTTATCTTCATCTCGTATTAAATCTCATTCTAAATTAACTTTCTAATCGAATAACTAATTAACCTATACAATTATAACCCTAATACCTAACATTACAATTTTTAACATCATCAATATCATATTAAATTTCATAATAAAATAATTTGAATTATAATCCATCATTATCAATTCTTAATTACATACAAAAATTTATTAATCACATATAATTATTACAAATTTACAAAATTAACATATTAACAAAAATATAAAAAAAAATCATAAAAATTATAGACGATATGCATAATGATTAAAATAAATTAAAAATAAAAAATTTGAGAAGCCATAAGTGTGTCATTGTGATTCGGACTCGAATTGGCGATGACGAAGGCAGCGGCCGATGGTGCCGAGGAGTGGTTGCGGTAGTTGGGTATTGGCCAGATTAGGTCGCCAATGATGGTGTTGTCTGATGACCAAATTAGGGAAGAAGGGGGTGAGAGTGGGTAGATGAGAGGGAAAGGGGAAAGAGGGGGAAAGGAAGGAGGGTTGGACCGGCGGTGATGACAGGCGGTGGTGGCTTTGAAATGAAAGTTTTGTGTTATGTTGTGATGTAATTATATATATATATATATATATATATATATATATATATATATATATATATATGGAAAAAAGGTAACGACGTAATGGAGCACAGCCAAGATGGTTGTGCTCAATTTTTTTTTAGCCGTTGGATTGAATCCAACGGCTAAAAATAACCCAACCAAATCAACCCAGTGTTCCCACTCCCGCTCCCGCTCCGACGTTGCCGTGCCGCTCAAATTTTGCCGGCGCTGCCTTGGGTCACCCGGGGCCGTCCATACTTGGGGAAGAACCCGCCCACCTCGGCCGCCTGCCTCGCCCGCCCACCTCGCCTGCTCGCCGCTCGCCGCGCCAGCCCATCGCGCCCGCCAGCCCACTGCGCCACCCACCCGCTGCTCGCTGCGCCAGCCCACCGCGCCTGCCCCTACTATTTTGGCGCGCCACCTTGGGTCACCTTGGGAAGATCGGGAATGGCCGGAGGTCGTCACCTGGGGAAAGGAAGGGAAGAGGGGCGGCACTGGCGGCGCCGGCCGGCGGCCGGGGTGGAGCGGCAAAAGCAGAGGACAGGGGCGATCGTGAAACAGGGGAGGTCGTGGAGCTGAATGGCAACTTCGTAATTAAAACTAAACTCGCTCCCGACTTGAGTCAATCTTATAAAATATATCCCAAAAAATATTAAAAAATATAGTAAAATACGATAAAATAAAATAATCAAATTCTAATAGATTATTTTATTTTATGGTATTTTAATCTATTTTTTTCATATTTTTTGAAATTTATTTCGTAATATTGACTCAAGTCGGCACCGAGTCAAATTTTTATTTTAAAACAACTCCTCTTGAAAAATATGAAAAAATAGGGTAAAATACCATAAAATAAAATAATCCATTATAATTCCATTATTTTATTTTTTGGTATTTTCCTGAATTTTTTTATATTTTTAGGGAATTATTTTGTAATATTGACTCTAGTCTGGTCCGAGTCAAGTTTTTATTACAAAACTACCCCTGCCCATTTCCTTCCCAACTTGTGTCAATATCACGAAATAAATCTAGAAAAATATGAAAAAAATAGATTAAAATACCATAAGATAAAATAATCAATTAGAACTCAATTATTTTATTTTATGGTATTTTATTATATATTTTTTATAATTTTCAGGATATATTTCGTAATATTGACTCGACTCAGGAGCGAGTCAAGTTTTTATTACGAAACTAAGTCTGCCCATTTCCTCCTCCCTCCCCTATTTTGCTGGCCACTCCATTTTTCCACCCCTATTTTGTCGTGCTACCCGACTATCGGCGACCTCGCTACCGGCCGCCCGCTGGCGACTTTGAGAGCGAGTCATACTTTTATTATAAAATTATTATATATATATATATATTTAATTTATTTTGTAGCAGTGGCTCGAATCGGGAGCGGATTAATTTTTTATAATAAAAATTTGACTTGGTCCCGACTCGAGTCAATATTACAAAATAAATGCCAAAAAATATAAAAAAATACAGGAAAATATCATAAATTAAAATAATCGAATTATAATCGATTATTTTATTTTATAGTATTTTACCCTATTTTGTTCATATTTTTTGAGAGAGGTAGTTTTAAAAGAAAAACTTGACTCGGTGGCGACTTGAGTCAATATTACGAAATAAATCTATTAGAACTTGATTATTTTATTTTATCGTATTTTAATATATTTTTTGTATTTTTTGGGATAAATTTTATAATATTGACTCAAGTCGGGAGCGAGTCAAGTTTTAATTACGAAATTGCCATTCAGCTCCACGACCTCTCCTGTTTCACGATTGCCCCCGTCCTCTGCTTTTGCCGCTCCACCCCGACCGCCGGCGACCTCGCCGCCACCGTCGCTTGCACCACCGCCGGCCAGCGCCGCCAGTGCCGCCCCTCTTCCCTTCCTTTCCCCTCTTTCTCTTTCCCTTGCCCTATTAGCCGCCCCCTCTCTGCTCTGTTTCTTGGAATGTTGCCGGCCTCCGTCCAATCGCCGCGACGACCTCCGGCCATTCCCGATCTTCCCCAGGTGACCCAAGGTGGCGCGCCAAAACAGTAGGGGCAGGCGCGGTGGGCTAGCGCAGCGAGCGGCGGGCAGGCGCGGCGAGCGGTGGGCTGGCGCGGCGAGTGGCGAGCAGGCGAGGTGGGTGGGTAAGGCAGGCGGGCAAGGCCGACGGGCGAGGCAGGTGGGAGAGGCAGGTGGGCGAGGCGGGCGGGAGTGGACGAGACGCACGGCGGCCGGCCGGGGAGGAGTCGCCGGAGTTGGGT
>JAURVB010014817.1:0-38237 GCA_033002965.1 Piper betle
ACCTAACCGGGGCCTGTAACATGCCGGTTCGGTTCACGAGTGTGGACCGGATTTGGGGTGTTACATTATATGTGGAAGGTATTTGATTTTCATTTAAGCTAACGCACTCCATAGCAATACGAGATACACCAAATGCAAGTTTCCTCGTGTATCGGCACATCAATCTGATGTCCATAATGCTGCTTAACTTGTTCGGTTCGCCAAGATGATCCATCGTCCAAAGACCTAATCTTTGTTCTTCCGGGCATCTAGTCTTGTCAATAGCCCGATAGCGAGTAAGAAGTTCAAGGAGAACCACCCCGAAACTGTAGACATGTGATGCGAGCGTGAGAAATCCCGCGCCGACCGGTAACAACGATGAACGAGAAGTAAAATAATGGATATGGAGGGAGAAACGATTAGAAAAGAAATCACCTACGGTTATACTCTGTCACAATATATCCGCTTGTTAAGACACGAGTCTCGTCGAAATCAGATAATTTTATATCGAATTCCCACCAAGTTGTAACACTGTAAAGTTAATGTGTAGAACTAAAGACAAAGCTTAGATTAATCAAGAAATTAATTACTTGCAGTATGTCACCTAGCTGTAACACACCCACAAAAACATGCCAGAGGACTTCTCTATATCATACGTGAGATCTCTCAATTTAGTCTTACATCTAATACTTAATAGGAGAAGATCATATTTATAAGTGAGAATGAACTAGGAACGTTGACTAGGCTAGGCTGTCGGTCACGGGTTAAAAAGGTCATAGGTTGGGGCTAGCAACGGGCTGAACTAGGGATGTTGGCTAGGCTTCTAGTCATGGGCCTAAAAAGTTGTGGGCTAGGGCTAACAACGGGCCAAGTATAGGCATTTTGGGGATGAAATTTCCTAAGATTGGTGGATTTACAATAACTACTAGGAGAAGATCTTTTTTTAAAGAAATGACTTAGGCTCATTATGTTGTACTTTGGGCCGGATCATTACAATATACCTTATTAAATAAGATGCTTACAGATTTAACATCCCCGACTCATTATGTTATACTTTGAGCCGAATCATTACAATATACCTTATTAAATAAGATGCTTACAGATTTAACATCCCCCCCCCCTCACCGAAGGACTAAACCATGCAAGTATGCTAGTCCACGAGCAACACAAACTGTAACGTCGAAACTTAGGGCCATTGCTCTCTTTAAAGCCAGGAAGAACTTGGTACATTGACATGGAGTCATTGGCATGGAGAGATGTCGGGAGTTTTAAGAAGGCGGCACCCACAGGGAAGTCGGAAGAAGAAACCCGGGCTGCCGGAGTCTATTGCTGGCCGTGTGTATACGAACATGATCGTAGCATACTTTTTTTCTTTTTTGAAAATTCTATACCAACCCCTCCTTCCACCCGGTCCTTATTATTTAAATAACTAATTATTCTAAGTCATATTTTCTATACAACATAATTAATAACTACTCTTATCTACTTTTATTTTTATGTATGTATTAATAAAAAATGCAGTACTAGTTTAAGATTAAAAATAAGAGAATTAATCAATTATAATACAATTAAAAGTTAAAAAATATAATAAAAATACCTCAATTCTTTAAAAATAAAAATAAAAATAATTTTCAAAAGGTCATGGGTTTGAACCTAGCAAATCTCAATTTATAATTCTTTACTAATAAAAATATATTTAATTGTCTTTAGAAAAAAATATAATAAAAATAAATAAATAATTATAATTTATTTTTTATTTAAATATATTATATCTTTAAATTTAATCACTATTACAATTTATCTCATCATTCATGAAAGTTTACGTATAAAATTAAAATTTATCTAGTATACGCTGTATATAATATGACATTTTCCCTAGTTTTATGACGTGGGTGAAGAACGTTAACATGATTTTTTTTAGTTTTGAATATATATACACACAAGTACAAATGAATGAATTTTGTTATGAATATATATGTATATATATATATATATATATATATATATTAATGCTATATTATTATAATTATATCTCCCATTTCATATTTTCCCCAAATCCCCTAAACTAAAAATTAAAAAAAAATAAGAGATCCATTTTTTTATTCCTTCATAAATCATTTCATATTTTTGTGGGTTTATAAAAATAATTAATAAGTTGACTTTCATATAAAGTGCATGCATAATTTCGTTCTCCATTCTTCATTTTCATTTTCGATTTTGAATTAAAGAGAAACTCACCAAAGACAAAGGAGAAATACTCGGGATTATTTCAAATTTTGATTATTTTCAAGTAAAGTACATTCATGGTTGCATGAATCGGAATTGGAATCGGAATCGGAATCGGAATCGGTTTTTCGGGGAGTCGGAATCGGAATCGGAATCGGAATCGATCGGAATCAGCTTGAATCGGTATAAATTAGTTTAATCGGTCATATATAATAATTTGACAATTCATAATATAAATATATTAAGATTAGGTATTGATGTTATTTTGATATTATTTTGTGTATTATAGTTTATGATATTTTTAAATATTTTTTAAGATTTTTTAAAATTATTTAGAATTAATTATTATTTTTAACTCGAGTTAGACTAGAGTCAACTTTTAATTACGAGAATGCCACCCTCCGCTCTTTACCCCCCACCGCCGGCGGCAGCCGGTCGGCTGCGAGTCTCGCGGTGACGATGTCGGAGGATGTCGGCAGCCCGGTTAGATAAACAGTCGGTGGCCCGGAGTCGGCGGGGATTCGTGCGTCATAGCCCGATTCGGTCCGGCCACACGTCGGTGGCGACGTTGCGAGGTCGGCGGCGAGGTCAGCAGCCCCGTCGGCGGCGAGCCCGGAGTCGGGGATGCACGACAGAGGGCAGAAACGGGGCGGCGGTGGGCGGACGAGCGGCGGCGGTGTGGGGGGAGCGGGTTTGATTTTAGGTTTTTAAAATCCAAATTACCATTTTACCCATGCTTAAATAATTTAATAAAAATCATACCCAGGGTATTTTGGTAATTTCTTAAAAACCGATTCATATTTAAATCGGCCGATTCCAATTCCGAGTTAAATCGGTTAGAATCGGACGAAACCGGGCGATTCGGGGACCGATTTGGGGCCGACCGATTCGGCCCCGAAATCGGATCGGCGCGATGTTGATGTTGATCCGATTTAAATCGGCCGATTCCACACGGAATCGGCCGATTCGTGCATCAGAGAGTACATTAATATATAAAAGTTATTTGAAACATGTAAAATTCTGAAAATTTGTAAATAGAAAGAATATTTTATCCCAAATTATTTTAATACAATGCTATTTATTTCATTAAAAAAATCTTCAAAATTTGTTGCAATGCTTGCTTGCAGTAAGCCCTATGGCGCACCATTTGCTGAAATTAAAATCTAGGGGGCTATGGTTTAATAATTGGACTTGGTGCAACTCAGCTTTGGATCTGATCTAATCTAGAATCACAATTGGGCTGGTCTAAGAGGTTTCTTTGGAGACGAACGACCTGTGGAGAAGGTTCTCTTAATAATCAATGTAAAATTTGATGTGTGATTTAGTGGGTACATATAAAGAGAGTGATGAATGGAGTTGTGTAGAAGCTGATCTATACAGAGTGGCAATGGAGAATTCCAACCCACACATCCTCTTCCCTTTTCTTTCCTTCCATCACTTGCTTTCTTTCCTTCCATCACTTGCTTCTCTAATTATTCTTTTCTCTGTCCTCCTTATCCGACTCTCTCCTCTTCTTATGGCTTGATAGCATTCTTCACCGACAATTAGGACACAGTAGCAGACCAACTGTTTCATTACAACGTGAGGTCAGCATTTTCGTGATTTTGTCCATGGTCCAAACCAATAAGAAATCTTTAGGGATAGTCTAAAAGTTGGTCAGACAGTGATCGAACGTATTTTTAAACCTGGGTAAAAATTAATAGAGGGGCGCTGAGGTAAACCTAGGGTAGAAAAAAATTTATGCCCCGGATTTGATCTGGGCCATTCGATTATAGGGACGACTTAGATCTATTATTTTTTTTCGAAAAAAAGCTAACATTTTATCTAGGCCCAAATTTATTATTTTCAAAAAAAAGAAAACTCTAGCGGCCATCGCCCTACCGACTTCGCCACGGATGACCCAGGCCATCCCACCACGGCCTCTCCTCTACCCTACTCCTCCCTTCCCCCGCCCCACTGTAGATGCCTCTCTTTCCCGCTCCCCCTCGACCCCGCTGTCCTATTGTGGCCACAATTGATCCGGCGGGGGGGGGGGGCGTTTGCAACAGGGTTGAGGGGGTGTGGGGAGAAGAGGCGTTCGTGGCAGGGCGAGGGAGATCGCGGCAGGGGAAGGGAGGAGCGGGGGAGGGTGGTGGTCACTGCGGGGCGGGGGCGTCTTTGACGGGGTCAAGGGGGAGCCCAGAGGAGGGGCATCTACGGCGGGGAGGGGGATCGGCTGCAGTCGCAGGTGGCCATTTCCAGCAACCCAGTAACCGGATTTGGCCAGTGGGCAGCCAAACAAGGCCGCATGTGACCGGCATGATTTTTTTAGAAACAATAAATCTTGGGCATTTTTGTAATCAGATGACTCAAATCAAAATTTATTTTTATTTTCATTTTTAAAAATAATAAATCTAAGTTGTCCCTATAATCGAACAGCCCAATCAAATCTAAGTTGTCCCTATAATCGAACAGCCCAAATCAAAGCTCAAGGCATAAAAATTTTTTTGCCCCTAGCTAACTAATATTTTACTCAAATTAATAAGTATAAAATAAACATGCAAGGCCATAAAGGCTAAGATTGTTTAGTTTAATATATAATTGGTCTTGCTTGTAATTTAAATTAATTATACGATTCAATGTTTAAAAGCCGTAAGACTGAAGTAGTTCCACCAATTGGCTCTGTGCACGTCTGGAGTAGGATTGGAGACATGATGGCTTGTGGGACAATGCAAAATGACCATTGTATAATTGGTAACCATATGATTTGGCATACATAAAATTATATATTATCTTTTATGAGACAAAAATTCTATATTATGATTTATGGGTCTGGCTATATGCCACTCTTTGTTACTTTTATAGTAAGTGAGATACTAATAAGTGTACATATTTTTGTAAAATTATCCCATTTATTAAACTTAAAATAACTCTGGCCTATATAAGGGCGCCACTGCAGCCCGTTTTATATTTACTGCCGCTAATTAGTAGTTGACATTTACCCAGACACCCCAACAATTAACTCTGCTACATCTAAACTATCAGGAAAGGAATGTCAACGCTGCCATATTACCACGCATCGACATTCATCGTATCATTTCCTGCACAAAATTATATGTACATATGCAAGTGAAAGCAAGCAATACAAAGGGAAGAAGCTTATTATATATGCTCGAATATTGGATTAACTAATGACTACTATTGATGGTTTTAGGCTCCCTTGGAGGTTTGAAGGGAAGGAGGTTGATGTTGTTCCTGGTCTTACTGCCATCCCCTATATTAAGCTTTACAAAACAAACAACCACCAACCACCAAATTCCCTTGAACCAGAAACCTTCCTTTAGTTATGATGCTTATGGCCTCCACTCCTCACTAACCTCCTCCTCACCTCCTTCAACATGCGCCCCACATCCCTCTCCCCCGCATAGAAAAACCAAACCCAAAAGACAAAAAACAAAAAACCAAGCTCAAGGAACAAGCAAAGCCTATCTTAGCTTAGCTTGCAGATCCGATCTTCACATCCCTTTCTGAGTTTCTTCCCATCATACATCTTCAAATGGTGCAATAACACCTTGACCAGGACAAACATGGCAGCTTGGATGCACTCCCCTATCTTCCTCTGATCAGCTGCTTATCTCTCTGGTGCAATGGTTCAAGCTGCCGGAGTTGGGATGCAAGAGTTGCCCGCGAGGCCGTCGGTTGGCATGGTTTCGGAGAGTGGAAGCTCGGGGGAGGAGATGTCGATGTCAAGAAGCCATGGACATAGATTGTTTGATCGGCCAGTGGAGTACCAATTCATTGGCAGTCCTCTCAATCGCCATGATAATGCGCCCAAGTCCCGGTTTAGCAGAGAAGCTGCTCCTGTTGGGCATGCTGGGAAGACAACATCTGGTATACATGTACCATCAATCTTTTGTTTTATGATCTCAACTATTTTGGTTTTTCATATTGTTTGCATATGTAATTTTTCGTGGGGTAGATTTTTCTTCTTCGGTGTCATTGATCATGTTCTCCTGATATTCCACTTAGATCGTAAACCGTATCAGCACTTAAATTATGAAATTCTATTATTTACCATGTTTGTTTTCATGTTATGGATTGAAAAGCTATTATTTGTATCTGATCTGCGATTGTTGTGATGGTGGGGAATTGATGCAGATTTGGAGATGATGAAGGAAAGGTTTGCAAAGCTGCTGTTAGGTGAAGACATGTCTGGTGGAGGGAAGGGGGTCTCCTCTGCTTTGGCCTTGTCTAATGCAATTACTAACCTTGCTGGTACGATCTTCATTTCTCTCTCTCTTGGTTACCAAATGTACATGTCATTAGAAATGATCTCATTGGGATTTCTGTGTTTGACGAAATTGTAGCTTCTGTTTTTGGTGAGCAAACGCGCTTGGAGCCCATGTCTCCGGATACGAAGACAAGATGGAGAAGGGAGATTGATTGGTTGCTGTCTGTAACTAATCATATTGTTGAATTTGTTCCTTCTCAACAAAAAAGCAAAGATGGAACATCCATGGAGGTGCGCAAGTTCTCCAAACTACTCCAAATATTTCAATCATGAGATTTTTTTTTGTCTTGGTGTATGATTACTTATTTTTGAAGCTCTATGACTTATAGATCATGGTTACAAAGCAAAGGAGTGATCTTCTGGTGAACATTCCTGCCCTGCGCAAGCTTGATACAATGCTTCTTGTAAGATACTTCCTTTCTCTTTGTTTCTGACCTCCTACCAAGTACCTGATCAACCTATTTGTAGTAATTGTATTGATTCTTGTGCCGTGTGATATAGGACTATCTCGAGAATTTTAGGGATCACAACGAGTTTTGGTATGTGAAGAGAGATTCGGAGGAGCCTAGAGGGAACAACCAAAGACAGGATGATAAATGGTGGTTGCCTAAACCACAGGTTCCACCAAATGGTCTCTCTGATGTCTCAAGAAGATGGCTTCAATTTCAAAAGGATTCTGTCAATCAAGTGCTCAAAGCAGCCATGGCTATAAATGCCCAAGTTCTATCAGAGATGCAAATTCCTGAGAGCTATATAGAATCCCTTCCCAAGGTATGAATCAACAGCCAACCTCATGCCTTATTTGTTCGAAGTCCATGTTTGAGATCATAACAATTCGATGATACAATTCTTTCTTTGTACTACTAGAATGGGAGGGCATGCCTAGGTGATCAACTCTATAAATGTATCACAGTGGACTACTTTGATCCAACACAATTACTCTCAGATTTGGATTTGTCAACCGAGCACAAAGTTCTTGATCTCAAAAACCGAATAGAAGCATCCATAGTCATATGGAAGAGGAAGATGAACAATAAGGACGGCAAATCTGCTTGGGGTTCTGCTGTAAGCTTGGAGAAGAGGGAACTCTTTGAAGAAAGAGCAGAGACCATTCTGCTTCTTCTCAAGCACAAGTTTCCTGGCATTCCTCAATCAACTCTTGACATAAGCAAGATTCAGTTTAACAAGGTAATAAGCATTTTCTTTTTACCTATGTTGCAAAGCAGTGATATTTTGCTGTAAGTAATACATATTTCAACTAAGTGATAATTTGTTAGTGTTTTATATAAATTTAGGCCGCAGAAAAACTTTTGGTAGGAGTCTTAATCACATTTTACAGTAACACTGTGAATTAGATGTCTCTTTTATGTGGACGACAGATTATAAGAAGTTGATGATTAACTTTGCAGGATGTGGGGCAAGCCGTTCTGGAGAGCTATTCAAGAATTCTTGAAAGCTTAGCTTTCACTGTCATGTCAAGAATTGAAGATGTGCTAAATGCTGATTCATTCACTCAACACCCAGAACTGGAAAGAGCTAACAGACCACACCTTGCAATGAGCAGCCCCATAAGGGAGCCTGTGAAATTCCCAAACCCCAGTGAAGCAATGGAGAGATTGAATGCATTGGATGCTCCATCATCAATGACTTTATCCAATTTCATGGGCTGGTATATGCTAGACCAAGAAATGGAAGAAAACAAGGAGCCTGACAATTGGGTGAAGAAGGAGCCAGACCCTTGGGTGTCCACGCTAAGTACTGATGGCTCGAAGCTCAAGGGAAAGCCTCCCACCATTTTGACAAACAAGAAGCTCTCATATATAGAGAAACTTGAGAACCTGGGTGGTTTGAGAAGCCCTACTGCTAGACATTGATAGGTACATCTGAGAAGAAGAGAGCAAAGGTAAGAGATAGTATAGACCAATAAACTATCAAATGTATATACTTCTGAGGCTTGTAAGTCTTCTGAGTTCCAACTTAGGTGTAAGGTTGGTTATCAAGTAGATGGGGTGAGAATGGATGACTGCCATAGAGTCAATTCCATCTGGGTGCATCTTCTTTGCACTTTTTGTGTACTTCAAATAGCTTGTCGTCTGTAGAATTATTTTGGTTGTGTTCCAACTCCTGTTGTATGAAGTCCTCAGACTTTGTGAGGGAGGGACTTATGAAGAGATCAGTTGAGTCTAACGTGTTTGCAAAATCTTGTGTAAATGTAAACCTTAAGTGTGCAATTATTTGATGCCTCAACTTAATAATGTGGATTTCTTCCCCCAACACTATAGAAGCAAGTAGAAAGATTGCCAAACGAACGTTTTCATGCGCAAGACACTGGTGACGATTAAACAACTTTGAAACTTTAAGTTTTAATGTGATTCAACAAACAGAATCAAAATTTGTTTCCATGATTGAGTTATGAGGTGTTAGAAACGCAGCTTTGAAGTACACAACCAGAGTTATAGTCTTGATCCGAATATGGAACTCATGCGGGGCAGATTTCAGTTTTTTATTTTAGATCATATCTTTCCACAAGCTTCAAGCTTGGAGGCAGCTGGGTGTCCTTCTTTCGTGGGCAGAATCTCGCCAGAGGCAGTCGAGCCGAGATAGGCAATAGTAGAACCACTTCCAAGAAGTAAGAACTTGAGCAACAGCCCCCAGCCCTCTTCTGGTAAATGGAGCAGCAACTTGTCTCAATGAACTTGCTCAATATTCCACACAAGTCTTTCAACTCACTTTTTGGGTAGAACCCAGTTGCTTATATAGAATGACAGATTAATTGCATTCATACATGTACTCCCAAACCGGTATCATATTAATAACAACACAAGTAATCAAACTCTTGCTTCATCAAATTGATTATTAGCAAGAACAATGTTCTACATCCTAGGTATAATGCAATGCAGTAGGGGAGGAAGAGGAAATGGAAAAACAGGTGACCTAAAGGGAATTGTATGGAGGTCCATCAGAGCCATAGAGATCCCATCGGCCAGTAGTGTCAGGGATGTCTTCATGATCAAGAAGACACTCTTCTCACCACATTTGGCCACCATGGCTTCAGACCTAATAGAAAAAATTTCCACGCATCACATACCAATGGAGTTTTGTGAGAACAAAATATTCCGTGAGACCATCTAGAAAGGTTGAAGAGAGAGAACTACTTATTTGAGGTGCACTTAAGACTCCGGCTAGATGGCCTAATGGAGAGCCATGTTCCAGCAAGAGAGCTTCCTCCCAAGCCCTTAATGGTATGTGGTTGAACAGCGGCTAAGGTGGCAAGAGAAGCCATGATTTTCCTACTGTAATTGGCTTCCCTGTCTCTTCTGTTTTGCTACGATTTTTAGTGGTGTCATGTCTGATGAGATGCCTCCCAACTCTTAGGTGGTCATTGTTTGAAAGTGGAGTTTGTGAGTATTCATAGTCGTTGCCCACTTACACTTGGGACGTTTGGTTCTCCCTAGATATAAACTTATTCATCTCGGCAAATTACACGAACAGGCGATCCACAGATACAATTTCATTAATTTGCATAAGCATTTGTAAATGTTTTTGTAGGACAATTCATAAGACTTGGAGCACTGGGATCTTGAATATTTTAGAACAAAAGATAATCCATCAATCCATTTCTTCGCATGCTATTTGAAATCTTTTGAAGGTCGCTTCTAAAATCCGGAAAAGAAGAAGTACCCACATTCTTCAATGTTCGTGCTAGTTTATAACAATCCACAATTTTCCAGAATGACAATAACAAGACATCTAAGTTTGACAACCATTTCTCTAACCAAACTTATTGAGATCAATAAACACGAACTGTAGGCCACCCAATTAAATTAGCAGCGTTTTTCTCGATCCGGTTTTTATTAAAGCCAGCAAGAACACTAGCTATGGTTATTCTGGTGGAAGGCTTAGTTCATATCCTCTAGCAGGAGCATTACGACACACGCGTAACTGCTGCATGAATGGCATCGGCAAGGTGGGGGACGGTCTTTGAACTCAATCCAGCCATACTGATCCGCCTGCAAGAAAGAGTAGCGTCTACTTTAGGGGTAAGACAGAAGAGATAATATTAAACAAACGTTTGTATATGATGATTATCTCATGATGCCTAAATAATTTAGACATGTATAATGATGGTGATGATAAAACTTCCATTTCCTTTTTTTAACTTTAAGGGAATGCAACAGGTCCAGTATAAAAACTTGCAAGTTAGTTTTTGCATTGGTTTTATATTATCAATCTACTAATTTGAAGTCCATGCTGTTAACTCTAACACGACAGGGGATAAGGCATTGAAGATGTTGATAATGATGGTTAAAATATATCAACTGCTTTTGACATTTGTCAGCCTCATTCATTTGGACATGCAACCTTGTGTCATCAAAAAAATACCAGCATTTTACAATGTCATTCTTTGGTTCACAAGGATTTGAGGGAAACATCTAAAACATCTAATATAAATGATAAATGATCAGAAACATATCAGATGATCATTACAATCATTGGAATTTTTATGACTAATCAAAAGAAGGAAGCATACCCGTCAGAAGTCATGTAAATATGATACTCTCGCGTCATGAAAGTGACCTGCTCAGCATTCAACCCAGTGAACGTGAACATCCCAATTTGCTTAGTGATGTGGCTCCAGTCGCCAGGAGTAGCTGATGGACCAAACAAAAAAAATTAAATGCATCGAAATTTATATATATTAAAAATAAACACAACCACTTCATAAAAGAAAATACATGTAGAATTGTTTCAGCATCTCAACATCCAATTACTAGTTCATATGACGCAATTCCACAAAAGGCTTTGCAGCCACCAAGTGAAAACTAAGAAAGCTCCCCAAGAAGTCCATCATCCAAGGGTAAGAGAATCTCTTCGGAAAGCACATAGTTAAAGCACAGTACCTCTAGCTTGAAGGGCATCATAAAGTTGTTGTCGCATGCTTATAATTCGATCAGCCATGGCTTTCAATTCAAGAGTCCATTCATGGAACATATCTCTGAAATCATATACAGGGTTAGAGAACAAGAAGATAGAATCAATTACCTGATTCTATGCTATTTCCAAAAGAATATACCTATCACTGAGAATGGTGGCCACAATAGATGCCCCATGAATTGGAGGATTTGAGTACATGGGTCTAATAACCAATTTCAGCTGGCTCTCCACCCTGCCTGCAACATCAGCTGACTTGCACACCTACAAAAAATAAAATAAAATAAAATAAATAAAAGAAAGACTCCAAGATCAACTTACCAATATTGCAAGAGTCAACGCACATGGAGACTTATTGTAAAGAGACTTAAAATCTTTTTTAGATTTGACTACTGTCGATCAGGGAAGAATCAACTAGTTAACTGAGCATTAACCTTTCAAAAATATCTCGAAAAAGGTGAAAAAAATGTAACAAAAAATGGACAATGTGGGCATAAAATTGCATGAAAAATTGCCAAACTCGAAGGGTGAAATGAAAGAAAAAATAGTAGTCATTCTAAAATGAATCTTTGACCTTTTTATCCATCTAGCAACATGATTTAATCAATCTTCACCTCTCCTTTCTCCAGTCAAAGCTAAGTTTGGAAACATAATTCTTAAATTACAAAAACCTGCTACCACATATATCTTTTATGGGTTGTTCAATCAAGAAGATCATCATATTCATAATGGCAAATGAGTACTAGCTTATCTAGTCATTTCCTCCAGATGATCGATACCATTCATCCTTTCCATTCCATGCAAGAACTAAGTAACTATTAGATTAGTTTGCATTCTGAAATATAGTTCCCTAAGTTTTTGGGCACAAATGCATGAACAAATGTGGAGGCTATCACAAGTAAAGAGTATGATGATCAGTCATCTTAAAATAGTAAGAGCTTACAATGCTAAGGACACCAACACGCTCTCCATAAGTCCCATGTTCTTTGCATAACTTTGAGCCATAAGACATTCATCTCCATCTGCAACAAACATGCGCACGGACTGCGCATCTGCATCTAAGCTCCCACTTGCAAAGCCCTAAATGAGTAAAGGGAAAGACCACTTAATGTTTATTCAAACATGTACGTTGATTTGCATAATTTATCAAACGATAGCTTACAAAAATGTCTCACCTGATATGCACTATCAAAGAAAGGTAACAGTCTGTGTGATCTTATCAACCGCCTAATTTGTTCCCACTGGTCAAGAGTAGGGTCAACACCAGTTGGATTGTGGGCGCATGCATGGAGCAACACTATAGCACCGGATGGGGCAGCATTTAGATCATCCAATAAGCCTGATTAAAAGGTCACGTTAAGACTTTTGTCAACAGTGTCAAATTATTAACGCTTTCAAATCTAGTCCTACTATGGCAGATTTAAGACGCTACAAATGAAAAGCATACAGACCTTGAAAGTTCAACCCGCGAGTTTCTGGATCATAATATCGATAATACTTCACAGACAGACCAGCAAGGGTAAATACTTTTGGATGGTTTCCCCATGTTGGTTGGGGGATGTAAATTGTGCGCTATGGAATAAGAAAGATATTATACCTCTCCCACCAAATTGAAAATGAACTTAGAATTTGAAGCTAAAAAACTTACTTCATGGTAATGTCTCGCTAAAAACTCAGCTCCCACCCTCAGGGAGCCGGTACCTGATAAGCATTGCACAGTTGCCACTCTTTTTTCTTGAATGGCAGGACTGTGTCCCAAAACCAAATTGCTAATAACTTAAAGTCTTAAACACAATGAAAATGTTAAACTCCCACGCTCAATTAAAAATTAGTTCTAGAAAGGGCTTTGTAAGCTCGAAAGTTGCCTATTTTTAAGCTGTAAAATTATAGCAGAAAACCTCTTCAAATCATGAATCAGCCAAGAGAGACAAGTGATCAAATTGAAATAATTCAGAGGGTACAAGTTTTTTTGGAAGGGAACAACAAAATCAACAATATTGCTACTCATTCTAACCTGTCAGAGCCAAAAATTAGCTTGGCACTCAGTTTATTGAAATCCGCAAGGCCAGTGATGGGAAGGTACTCTTTCACTCGAGATCTGATCCGTCAAACCAACAAAAGGAAAACACGAAGAATCAACCATGTTCTGAAAATTATCAACTTCTTAATAAGAAGCAATCGAAATCAAATTACCTATCGTTCACAATCAGCTGTTCAGCGCGCCTCACTACGTTAAGAACAAGAGGCTTGCCTTCCTGTCACCAAGATCTTAACTCATAAGCAATTCTATCTTGTATTGAAAGAAAGGCCGTCAAATGAATCAAACCAGCGACCTCAGTTCGGTAGGCTCCAACGCCCAAGTTCAACTTCACAGGACTTTGATCTTTATTATAGGCAACTGTGACCTGCTTCACAGAAACCCATCTTTAATCAATCTAATCATGTACTAAAAATAGAAAAGTAAGAAACCAAATGCCAAATGAATAAGAACTTGTGAAATATAGAGTAGCCAGATCAATCCGGATCAAAGATACAAACTTTATCATGAAAAGAAAACTTATACCCAAATCGCGCACATAATACAAACTTTTTCCCCAAAAAACCTCAAATTGACAAACAAAATGAGAGAACCAAAGCAGAGTCAAAAACAGGAAGAAGACAAAAAAACAAGCCCATCACCCACCCCGAGAAGTAAGAACCGTGATCAGCCAATACAGTTCTCAAACATAAAAATCAAAGAAGAGATCGAAAAGACAGCGAACAAAGGATGATGACAGTGACGACGATGATGAACAGGATCACCCACCCCTAGGATAGGATCCTCCGGTGCCTGGACCACGCCGGCGAAGACAGAGCCGACGCGGGCCGCGGCTGGGTTGGCATCGAGATGAGAAGCCATGGATGATGAGGACGGTTGAGTGGAGAGGTGGCGGGTGAGTGTGGCGAGGCGGCGGTTGGCCGGAGAAGAAGACGACGACGGTGGAGGAGGAGAATATTGAAAGGGCGGGTGCACCATGATGTGGTAATCGTGGTAATCGGGCGGTGGTGTTGCTACATTTTTTCCGGGGGGGTCAAATCTGTGTGCGTTAAGACTCGGCTTTGATTACGACTGACGTGTTGCGAGTCAAGTACGCCACGCCCGGTTTTGTTCGTTGGCATACGCCGCTGCCGGCATACGTGGCATCGTAGACGTTTCCGACTCGGATTTGATACAAACTTTAATCGATGACAGAAAAGGAAAAAAATCATTTATTAAAAAAATCATGAATGGTTAATGTAGATTTTTATCTATTTTGTTATCGTTTATTTCTTTTATGAAAAGAGCAGCTTAGCAGAAAAAATCATTGACACAAGTTTTTTATTCTGGTTTTCCTCGTAAATGACAAATCAAAATTGGTAGCAAAAATTTTAATCTATTTATATTACTATATTTGTTCATAACATTTTTATTCGACAGATATTAATGGTCGGTGGAGTATGCAGCGAAGCCATGTCTTGTTATTAATGAATTTTCCATTGCATTATTAGGATGAAAGTTTTGATTATATAGCCAATAGTCAATAATGACTAGTTAATTAGAAGCAGCTATTCATTGATGTACAACCAACATAGTAATTTCGCCGATCAAAACTTGTTAACAGACATCATCACAACAGAAGAGTTTTCACATCGTTTCACTTTTGAAAAGGCAAGACGACTATACAAAGTGTCATCGTTAATGAAGCGATCAAAATCATCTATTAATATAAACATGGCAGTTTCAAGCATGTATTCAAGTAGATGTTAGCTAATTAAATGAGTGATAATTCAAGACCTTTACCCACGCCACAACTTTCCAAGACCATTAGTGATTGAATAGCGATCTCAATGTTTGAATTGGCATGGGCATAAAAATCTCAATCAACAATCTAATGAAAATATACCATTTAGAATCTTAGATTATGGGGAAAAACAAGGAGGTACAACAACCAACCATGTGTATTTACCCACAGATCTAGAAAAGAACAATCTTTCTGAGTTTCATCAGCCAAGTTATCTATGGGCAGAATGGTCACCACTGCACAGTAACTATCTGCAACTGATAAAAAATTTGCCCCAATCTGATTCATATATATCTAGCCTTCTTATTTTCTAATTATAAACCAATCACCAACAAGATACAGTCAGAAGGTAACAACATTAAGAGTTATCAACAAGGCAAAAGAGAAAACAAGAACCTTGCATCAGATTATGCACATGAAACCAACAAACTATGGTCGTCATCATTATATTCATCCGATGAAAGGAGCGAAGACACTCTCCATGGGTGTCATCAGATTATAAACATTAATCCACCAAATTATGGTCATCATCTTCTTTATCTGATGAAAGGAGTGAAGGGCCCATCCATGACTTGAAAACTTCATTTACGCGCCTCTCCATCTCAGGGTTCATTTCAGGCAGGGTTTTCAACAACTCCAACCCCAAATTTCGCTCGGAAGTCACATTCATCAAGAACCCTGGATTCTTTCCTTCTCAAGAAGAATGCGTACCGCCAAATAATCTGACTAGGCACCGGTGAGCAACTTCATAGCACCAGAACAGAGTTGGAGAGCAACTACTACCAAGAGTGAGAAGTGTTGATCCCAATAACACAGCAAGCAGACCAAAGATAACTGCAAATATAAGGTTTAAGTACCAACAGGCAATGCACACCTACAGTAAAAGAAATTGCAAGTTTTAATTACCTACACAATCGCACAAGTGAAATGTATAATGACACAACAGTAACCACTGACTGACAAATTTGAGGAAAAACTCACCAAATTTACAAATACATTCACACCAAAAGCATTTCTCTACAAATTAATTCTAGATATAAAATATAACTGGCTAAGTATTTTTGCTAATTCGCTTCCCGAGAGCTTCTCTTACCATATTGTTATCTTTATGATTAAAAGGTATCGTGCAAGCAGCTGAAGCTTCCTCCAATAATTTACTTTCTTATTTGCAGCTATGCCACTCTTTAACCAAACAGCATATGTAATTTAAGAGAAAAACTGAGAGAAGCAAAGTAAAATCTATGTCAGATTCAACAGAATAATTTTGCTTTTAAGAGCATAAATGTGTGAGTTGAGGTCATTTTAGTGAAAAATATTAGAGCCGTTGAAGGCATAACCAACAGGTCCTGGTAAATTCCAGAATGAAAATACCAATGGGAACACAAATCACCTCCTCATTCTTTGTAATGTAAGACGATAAAAGAACTAAGACTCATCATCATGGCATTGCCACGCTAATAAATATGTGCACTTTTGTAATCTGCATGTAACTCTGGAGAATGATTCCATATCCCATGAAATTAATGAAATCATACCCTTCTGTCAAAGTTTCTTTATAAGATGTTGCCTCAAAACATGTAAATTTGGTGGAAAAAAATAATTAACAGCGTACACTTATCATTCTTTCCATATTAAAGATTGAAAATATTGCAGCTGACAAGCTATAGAAGGGATACAACATGGAATTAGGTAACTGCTCTTCACACACTCAGTTCTAATCTAGCCGGCCCCATCACAGAATCAAAGCACCCGTCAAGAGAATTTGTCATTCTATTGACATTTCAAACTTCTCACACGGGCTTATTACTTCCGAAACAAATGCCCCCGCGTCTACATAGAATCACTGCTTCACCAAGGAAACTACAACAAAACACTTCAAGAGGTCGACAAATTCTCTACACACCTAATAGTTCCTAATGATTTTGTTTTAATCAACTTTTGAAGCACATTAACCATCGTTCAAATAACCTCAATGTTATCCAAATCACAAAGAAACAGACAAATAGATAATGTGCTTTTACTTTTTACTCCCCCAACAAAAACCATCCAATTGTTAAACAAACCAAGACTTAAAACACCAAAATTCCAAAAGAAGCAAAGACTACCAACCTCTCTTTGAAGCACAATAATTATTTTCGACCACTCTCAAGCATCCATGCCTCCTAGGAGCAGCAAAAGCAACACGCATGCCTCCAGCAAATGTAGCAAACAATCAATAAATCAAAAAAACGACACAAGCCAATCAAACTCGGATATAAAATCCTAAAAAACGACAAACTAAGCAAATTAGCAAACTAAAACTCCTAAAGCAAAGAAACAACATACCGAGATGCAACTCTCATACAGAATCTCTTAAAATATCAAACAGCATAATTTATCAAACTGCAGTCCATAATATAATCAGTGCAACAGCATACCCCAACTCACAAAACCAACCAGCTAACTAACTTAGTCAAACCACAATCCACAAATCAAAGAAACAAACATACTACATTGCAACTCACAAATACAATCTCCTAGAGTAAACCATCGAACTAAATTACTCACACTAGCGATCTATTAATCAAAGAAACAACATACAAAATTGCGACTCACAAATACAACAACAACTAAAGTAGTAAAATTTACTCACCAGTACCAAGATATATCAACGATAAGAGGAACAAAATCGAAGAAGGAACAAACAGGACCATCCAGAAGTAGTCCGCCGCCTCCTCTTTCATCAAGTAGAACGCGCCGGGGAAGAGATCGCCCTCGGCTGTCATTGATGGGCAGCGCCTGAATCCTCCGACCGGTGCAGAACGGCCGGCTCGCAGGGTCCGCCGGAAAAAATACTAAGAACAATGAAGACGGGGAAGAGGACGGCGGCGCAGAAAACGCCGATGAGGGCGAGCACCGCCGGCAGCCGGCGCCGGCACCATGCCTTGTCCTCGTCCAGGAGGTTGTCGTATTCGGCCTGGCGCAGGGCGTCGCCGATGATCGACATGGATGAGCTCCCGCCAGTGCAGGCTCGTGAAGAAAGATTGGATATTTATGGCCAGAAACCGTACCGTTGGAGCTACAATACGAGTTGAGTTCTAGAAGGAATGGAACATGGGGAGGGCGAGTTCGGGATGGAGCTGCAGAGATGTGGGGCGTCGGCCATGGAAGATGGGGAAGAAGTCCGAGGAGTTCGTGGAGGGGAGCACGCAATATTTTTTGATAAAAGTGTATGCGGAACTCCATTTTATTTTATTTTTTTAAGTCTTGGCCAGCGTTTATTGTTTGCGAAATTTTAATTTTTAAAAATTAAAACTATTTTTTTAAAATTCTAGAATTTATACTTTTTAGTATAATACTACCAATTTATTATTTATTTTAGAATACAATATATGATATATGTTTATATTTTTAATTGAAGTTAGTTTTTATTAAAATATAGTGTCGTTTGATTGTTAACTCGAAATATTCAAATAAATACTCGACCAAATAATTAAATCATTATGAAATATTTTTTGTTTAATTTGATTTATGTACAAATTTTATCGACTAAATAATGTTTCTCATATTCGCTTCCGTCAATCCTCAACCAAAATGATCAAACGCATACTTTTAATTATATCTTTTATTTACTTAATAAATAAAATTATAACCGGACTACCTTTGTTTTAGGAAAGGGGAAAAAATAGACTACCTTATAAACCAATGCTTACCCTTTATTTTTAAACAAAAATTGACCATGAAAAGAATCTTCTCAGTTAAAAAACGTTTGGATGTTTGTTTCATGGTTGATCATAAATCTGCACTTTACAATACTCAATTGTGCAATGGTACTTAGTCATATTAAAATGTAATAATTCTTTCAAAATATAATATTCTCCTTCCTCCATAACTTATAGTGTCTATGCATAAGACTGTTTGACTACTCAATATACAGTGGTCTTCCATTCATGAGTAGCAAGGAGCAAAGACAGATGCTCATGAAAAAAGATGAGATAATGGATGTTGTAGAGCATCTAAAATATTTTTTTCTATACTGATAAGGAATTATGATGAGTTTGTTAGCTTTTTGTTGGTTTGTATAAACTTGAATAATATCCAAATTATTTTGTGTACAAATACGGGGAGTTTAGACCACAAAATATAATTATTAAAGATAAAGACAACAAGAAGATGCCCACTATGTGAGTCCAAAAGAAATTTCAAGAAACTTTGGTAAAAAGAAGAATATTTGAGAATACAATTACCATATTCTTCGTCTTGTCCTTTTTTTGTGATATTCTCCACCAAGTTGACATTATTTTCAGCTATTTAGTATTGTAAAATAGTTGACTGTAGTCTAATATATATATTACAACTTTTTTTCATAAATTTATTTTTATCTTTTTTTAAAGTAATATCTTAAAACTTTATAGGTCTTACTTATTATTTTGACTGTGAAGATATTTAAAGTTAAGATTTAGACTAGTCTCGGTTAGGGTTAGGGCAGTTAAAAAATTGAAATTTTAAGTAAATAATATATATCACTTATTTTGCATTAAAGTGGGAAAAATTTATATTTCATATTTTATAAAATTGATAAAAAATGATAAATTATATTCATATATGTATATACCTAAAATAATTATTTAAATTAAAATTTGTACCAATTAATATTTTCTAAATTAGAGATATTTAATTTAATTATGTATAAGTGAAAAGTAATAAAACCAAAGAGAGAAATGAGTGGACTTCTCACCTGTAGACATTCTCCGGCCTCCAACGTCCATCCTCCGTCCCCTCCGACCAATCTCCGGCGTCGTCACCGGCGGCGGCCTCTTATCCGACCTCGCCGACCGTCACCGATCGTTGTCCCTGCCCGGCTCCCTTCGTTTACACCTAGGGGCGGATTTTTCTTGCTGAGTTTTGGATTTGGTGGTTCGATCGCAGCTGGTTGGACTGCGCTTCTTTTGCGTTATCTGCTCGTTGAGGTGAGTCTTTTTGGCCTTGACTTGGTGGAAAGGTTGCATCTTTGCCACAAAAAATGGTGAATCCGTTGGTGTCGCGGGCGACGAGCGACCAGCTGATCGGTCCTGACTGGGCGATGAATTTGGAGATCTGCGACATCCTGAATCGCGATCCTGGGTAACTTTTACTCTTTGTTTTTTTTGTCCTTTTGCTCTCTCCTGCTCTTAAATTTAAGATTTTCTTCTTCCCTACTGTTGCTTTGGGTGCTGGATTGGTTTGTACTATGATATGGAAAATTCTTGTCAAATTTTTTTATTTTACCAGATTGGATTTATTTTTTCATGTAGTAAGAATTTTGTCTGTTGATTTGGATACTTGATTTTTTTACCATGACGAGGGAATTTTTAAGTTTAAAATAGTGGGTGTAAGTTAGTTTAGGTGATAATAGGATTTTTTACTTTCTATCATACCATTATTTTTTTTCCATATCGTAATTTTTTTCTACTGTTTCTTTGGACGCTGGTTGGTTTGTATCATGATATGGGCAATTCAAAAGCTTGCTATTTTGGTTGTTGGTTAATTTAGATGTTACTAGAACCGGTTATCGTTTACGATTATATCAGTTTGAACTATTTTTTTTCGTTAATGTATTATTTGTGACCTTTTATTAGGAATTGACATATTTTTGTGATTTATGCTGAATCAGACAAGCAAAGGATGTTATTAGGGGCCTCAAAAAACGAATTAGGCATAAAAACTCAAAGGTTCAACTTTTGGCTTTAACAGTAAGTTCTGATTTATATGTACCTTTGTTCAATTGTTCATTTGTCCATTCATATTTATTTTTGAATTAGAAAAATGAATGGAATGACTACTTGATCATAATTATCAGTTTATGTAGTTAGGTTGAGAACTTGAAATTGAGTGGTGTATTTGTTATCACCAAATATGATACTACACACCCTTTGTGAAAATAGATTTGCAAGTTTTTATGATAGATGTCCATTTGGACACGATCTTGAAAGGGAAAAAGTTGACCCGCTTCAAACTCTTAGTATTTAGGGAAGTATTTTTTATTGTACAGAATTGAGGAAAGTATCACTTTTTTGGGGGGGGAAACAGAATCTTCTTCTTCTTCTACTGGTTACCCAAAGGGTGTCGGGGGCATAACTAGGAATCCATGCAATTACAAATGGCAAAATTTTTAGGGAATAAAATCTAGAAATAGAATATGAAATATCTTGGTGGCATTGCTCACGCATAAGGGAACATTATATCCAGATATTTGTCCTTAAATTCACTGGCCTTAGCTGTAGCAACTGCTAAAATTTCTGTCTTCGGAATAAACTAAGCTCTCAACTTATTAGATAGGTGGCATCCATGTCTCAGGTGATGATCAGAGTCTGCCTATTTTATTGGGCCCATGGAAACTCGAATTTTAGAATTGATCCCCACCAAGGCAGGAGCTACTTTTTGGAGAAAAAATTTACATTTACATTTCCTAAAAGGACAAGATTCTCTAGAATTAAGAACCTCAATTTTCAAAGCTTTGGTGTTCTCTTGCTTGCATAACCTTGTTACTTTTTGAATGATATGCATGATTTGACTATTCATTTTACTGATTCTTTTAGTGTGCCCTAGCTTCTAGAAACTGTGGTTAAAAATTGTGGGGATGTTGTTCACATACATGTTGCTGAAAGGGGCATCCTTCTTGAAATGGTGAAGATAGTGAAAAAGAAGGTCGTCATTTTATTTTCCAATTTATCGTTTCATTTTTCCATTTTTCTTTAGATCAGAAGGAATAAGTTTCCTGTATTTGGTTATTGTAGCAACCTGATTTTCATGTGAAGGAAAAGATATTGGTTCTGATTGATACATGGCAAGAAGCTTTTGGAGGGGCAAGAGCTAGATATCCACAATACTATGCTGCATACCAAGAGTTATTGGTAGGCTTACCTTGATGATAGTTTCATCCTCCTTTTCTCTTGATGCATTTTGATGTCATGGTGGTGGGATCTGATGGTAATGGCCCATTGATGCACTGGCTAATTTTTATTGCTTTTGTCAGATGTCTATTTTGGCCGCTGATCATAACCATTATGTTACTATAATATTGGTTTTCATCTAACAAGTGAATGTTTCTTACAAATGTTGTTTCAGTGTTGTTTTAAATGAATTGAATTAACTGGCATTGTATTTCTCGGGTGACAGCGCTCTGGTGCAGTGATTCCTCAAAAGTCTGAGAATGTTGTACCTATTTTCACACCCCCTCAAACACATCCACTTACATTATATCCCCAAAATTTGCACAATTCTGAAGCGCAGCAAGGTGCTGCTGAGTCTTCCATAGCTTCTGACCTTCCAACTATGAGGTATTTCATATATTTTTACGTGTTATAGGTTGTGTAATTTTGATATGAACTCCGTCTATGTCTTTTGGCATTTAAAAAGTAGGTATTGTGTTACAAAAGTGGATAAAAAGGTTTTTTGCATGTACCGAACAATTTGTGGATCTTGTACAAAAGATGATGGTTCATATTGATCAATTTTATATATATGCTCAGCTTGTCAAATGTTCAAAACGCCCGTGGCATCATGGATGTTCTTTCAGAAATGTTAAATGCCTTGGATCCAGGGAACAGAGAGGTAGGTTTGCAACATTAACCTAGTATAAGTTTATTACACATAAATTCTTGTTGATAGGTTCATCATGCGCGAACCCCTGTTGACCTATTTTTGTGTTCCTGATTTATGCAATGGCAAAGGTCAATTCCTTTTGGGTAATTTGTTGTATTCAAAGGATGGTCATACCCACCCTGTTATTGTATTGGAAATACCTAAAGAAGCTTGGTGGCATCTAAAGTTTAGCCCTTGAAACCAGTTGACTGAGGACCCTTTTTTTAGTTTCCCTATGAATCGCAATTCCCTATGAAATCCCATATAATTTACTATTGGTTGCATTTATTTAGAAAAAAGGAAAATGCTACACATCAGAATTAGTTGTATTTTCCTATGATAATTCTATTCCCCTTAAATGTTTCAAAATGTCTCCTTCCTTTTATTGTATCTAGTTGATTACATTTATATAGAAAAGGGAAAACGCTACCTTCCAGAATTACTTATTTTTTTCTTATGATACTTCTAATCTCCTTGGAGTTTCAAAGTATAGTTTGAATGTCTGCTTTTGATGACACGTCTTTTTTCTTTTTCAGGGACTCAAGCAGGAAGTTATTGTTGATCTTGTTGAACAGTGTCGTACTTACAAGCAGCAAGTTGTACAACTTGTCAATACCACAGCGTAAGATATATCATTACATTATTTAATTGCTGCTGTCTGGGGGTTATAACTTTAGAAGATGATGGCAATTACATTAATTGCTTATAATAAATGTTTTTACTGATCTGTCTGTAGAATAGGGTTATTTACTTCGCTGTAGTTTTTTCATCTGGCATCAATAATGTTTCCTTGAGGTTACGTTATAAACTATTGAGATGAAGTTATGAATCATTGAAGGGACGAGGAACTGCTTCGACAGGGACTCACACTCAATGATGATTTGGAGCGTGTTCTTGCAAAACATGATGCAATATCTGCTGGAACAGCTGCCCGGATGGACAAACAGAAATCTCTTGCAGGATTGGTAGATGTCGATGCTGCAAACAGCAAGTTGATGGACCAGGGGTACCATTAAGTCTCCTTCACCATTCCTTTTAACTTTTTTCTGCTTCTGCATAATAGTCAGTCGTAATTACTTAATTTACTTTGATGGTCGAAATGACCAGGGGTGCCATTAAGTCTCTTTCACCATTCCTTTTGACTTTTTTCTGGTTCTGCATAATAGTCAGACGTGATTACTTAATTTACTTTGATGGTCGAAATGACTGGCATCTTGTTAGAGGAATGTTTACTCATGGAAATGGCAGGCTTTAGTATTTCTATTTCATTTGAGTTGCACCTTATTAGTCTTTTGGATGAGTATTTATGAGTGGGATGAGAACTTGTATCTTTCAATCTTAAAAATTTGGAATCATGAGTAACTTGAGCTTTATCACTGGCCCAAATGGTGTTTGAGTATTCTTACGTAGTTAGACTGTGAAATGAATAAGAAAGAACTGCACAATTTTGTTTTATAAATCAGATATGTGGATAAATAATCAATAACTTAATTTGCCATTTCATATGTAGGTCCACCTTTACTGGAGAGGCCCAAAATCCTCTCAAGCAATTGTTGCTTCCTGGTCCTGATGCACCTCGAAATAGCAATGGCAATTTAAGTTTAGTTAAAGTAGATCCTCATATGGACCTTCTAAGTGGTGATCTTAATCCACCATCTACAACTGAAGAAAATGCATTAGCTCTTGTACCTGTCAGCCAACCAACCACTAATGCTGCTCCTGCTGTTCAGATGGACTTGATAGTTCTTGGAGACATGTTTCCTGAGACTAATGGTGGCACTGCTGCCAACATTTCAAATTCAACAAGTCTTGGTTCAGCATCGACTACGACTACCCCAACATTGCAGCAACAGTCTTTTCATACTGTATCTCATTCCAATGGAAGTAGTACAAATAACTTTGGGCAGTCTAGTGCATATGCTCCTACGGCCATGTGGAACGGCACAGTTGCTCGGAACCCAGAGCAGCAGCAGACTATATTTGGTATGTACTCCATACTTTCCTTAGCAGTTAAGCAAATGAACTAGCACTCTTTAGCATTCCTTACCTACCTCATTTCTTATATATTGTAGTTTTGTGTATACCAGAACTAAATATATTTTATCATATGAAGAAATTAATTGAAATTTTCATATGCATTTCGGGTATCTGTGAGCACCTATATGCAATAGTTTTGGCTTTCTATTATTTTGAGGAAATGGTTTCGTTTGTCAAATAGATAGATAGATATAACAATAGCACCATTATGTGTTTCTAGCAATCTGGAACCTGTTATATATGTGAATTCTTTAATATTACTTTGTGCCTTAGGTGTGCCAAGTGGTAATGATAATGCTCTTCCACCACCACCATGGGAAAGCCAACCATCAGAGATCAATCAACAGATGCAAACTCCCAAGCCACTAGAGGGTACTGTCCCACCTGTTGGAAGTACCTATGGTAATCAATCTATGATGAATATTCAGCAAACTGGTGTAGGAATTTATACGCAACCTGGTATGCTGGCTCTTCAGCAGCCCGGTGGAATGGGCGTGTATCCTCCACAAATGCATCCCGGCCTTCAGTCTGGCGCCTTGCCACAATCGGGCCAGGTTGGCTATCCTATGGGTGCAGTGCCAATGCATAGTCAACCAATTCAGAGTGGTCAGCTGATGGGAGTGACATATCTACCACAAATGCAAAATGGTCAGGCCTTCGGCATGTATCAACAACCAGTTGGTCTGGTGGGGATGACTACTCAACCATTTCAAAGTGGGCAGTTTGGGGGATATGGATATGGGCAGTGGTCAAATGTACAAACCCTGGACCAGCGCATGTATGGGCTATCAATGCACGATAGCCATGGAGGTTACAACTCAACATCATACCAGACATCTTATGCTCCATCTAAGAAGCCTTCAAAACCAGAGGACAAATTGTTTGGAGACTTGGTAAGCTTTGCGAAATCAAAACCAAGCAACCTTAACAGTGGTAGAACTGGGAGCTTGTAGGATCAGGATTTTGCTTTTTGTTTACTATTTGCTTGCCTGAGTTTTTGTCTCCTTGGACACATTTGCTCATGAAATTATACTTTTCTAGTAGTAGCTGCTCTTTTGGATATTTGATTTGTATGTGTCAGCCAATTTGATTATTGTATATGCCCTGTTGAAAGAAATGAGTAGAAATGGAGATGGTAAGTATGAGAGCTCATGAATTTCTTTTGTATTTTTCAATCTATCAGTGTAAAATTCATTTTACTGGCTACGGATATTGATCAATTTATGCAAGTCACTGGAATCTTGAAGTGACGCTTGAAATCAGAACTTGAAGTAACTGGAGGAGCAGAAGAGTCAACTATGTGTCATGATGTAGTAGATTGAGAACATAAAGTAAAATCATCATTTTGAACCGATTGTGAAAACTGATAACGGTAGATCATGATTCATGACAGATGATGAGCCGGTAAAAAAGATGAAGCTGCCGAGCTGCGCGCAAGAAAGATAGAAAGGTAGTTGTTATTTCTTTCATTGGAAAAATTCAGATTGATCTAAATATTTTTTTATTAAACGTGAACTTGACCAATATTAAAGAAGTCGAGCTCAATATGTATTCGAACTATGTTCGAATAGTTCAAAACTCGTTCAAATTGAATATCTTTTATGTGTTCGAGTTCGAATATACTTAAATTTTTTAATTTTTATGAACTCGTTCGAATTGAATATCTTTTATGTATTCGAGTTCGAATATACTTAAACTATTTAATTTTTATGAGCTTATTTGCCTTAAAAAAATGAGGCTAATGTGGTTTGAACCCATAACCTTGAAGTCATCAAGGTAAATACTTACCATCTCAACTATCTTGCTTCTTTATTATTATATTGCATATATATATATAATATAATATAATATAAAGACTATATTATTATATTATTTTATCGAATCGAGTTCGAGTCGAGTTCGAGTTACAACCGAGTCGAGTCGAGTCGAACATGACCTTGCTCAAGCTCGGCTCGTAAGATCCGAGTTCGAGTCGAATATTTAAATGTCGAGTTTCGAGTCGAGTCAAGCCGAGCCGAACGCTAAATGCTCATGAGCTGGCTCGCTCAATTAGCAACCCTAATTTTCTCCAACAAAGTGGAGATTATTTTTCTCATACTAATTCCTCAATTTTTTAGGATGCCAGGTGCCCTCTACGGGAGAATCACCTGGGCTGCCCATTTTGTGGTGGACCGTCTACTTTTCACTAGGGCTGCCAATTTGCTAATTGAGGGAGCCACCTCGTAAGTATTTGGTATTTAGCTTAGCTTGATTCGACTTAAAATTCAACATTTAAATGCTCTAACTCGAACTCAAATCATACGAGTTGAGTTTAAACAAGGTAATGTTCGATTCGACTCGACTCGGTTATAATTCGAACTCGACTCAAACTCAAACTCAAACTTGACTCGATAATAATATAATAATATACATAATAATATCATTTATATATTTAAAATATATTTATAATTATAAATAAATATTATTATTGACTATGTATTAAATGAGGGTAGTGGTGAGGGTGTTTTATTTTTCTTTAATTTTTTATTTAATTTAGGTCGTCCTTATAATCTAATGATCCAGATTAAAGTTCGAGATAAAAACATTATCTGCATTCGACGAAGATAATCTATATATATATATATATTAATAAGTTTAATTATAACTAGTTATATTTATTTATATATAATAAAATAATAAAATAGTATCAATACAAGGATAACTCAATTAGGAGATAGTCATCTTAAATACCTAAAGGTCACATGTTAAATACAACCAGTCTCAAGCTTCCAAACAAATTAGGTTTCGAGCCAATTTTAAACTCGTTAAAATTAAATCGAGCTAGTTTTTAAATAATTTTAGTTCAATACACACTTATTGTATTATTGTTTTTTATTTGATACATATACAAGAAAAATAAAAATCAAGCGAGCCAGCTTCTAAGCTAGTTTTTGAGCTCTTGAACGAATTAAGTTTCAAGTCAGTTTTCAATTCGTCAAAATTAAATAATTTTAATATATTTGAGTTTGAGTGGAGTTCAAATAATATAAAAAATATTTAAATTAATTTTAAGCATATAAAATTAAGATTTATTCAATTTTAAGTTAGTTCGAAGGCGAATTTAAAACAGCTCGCTCACCTGGCTTATCCACTCTTCACCAAAATGATTAGACTCAAGTGGTGACCAACGCACTTTAACTTACTGTGGGCCCACAGCCAACTCATCCGCATGAACATCTCCTCAACATCCTGTCTGTGGGACCCATGCTTTAATCATAAAAAAATCAATATACAAATTTATTTTTTATACAAAGTATGAGTTCAATTTGGGGGTGAATTTGGAGCCAAACTGGAGATTGATTTTCTCGGTGAGAGTTTTGTAGAAGGTGAGCCGAATTTGCAACATGTGGTAGACATAATAAAAGTTGGCCACTCAGAATCTCCGACACAATTCAAAGCTTGCAAGAAGGTGGTCAATGGAAGCTCTCTATCTCATCTCCTCCATCGTCTCCAATGGCCTCGCCACAACCTTCCTCTCCCTGCGTCTCCTCTTCAAGTCCCTCCTACCCATCTCCAACACCCCACAGCCCGATCAAGACGCCTTCTTTTTCTACCAGGGTCAAGTTCTTCACGTCCGCAGCCGCCCCCGTTTCCACTCCTTCCGTTACCCGGTCCGGTATGCCCTCGTCAATCTCGATCTCGCCCCTCCCTCCTTCTTAGGCGCGCATATTGCGGCTGATGACGCACGCCGTGTCGCAGGTACCGCCGGGCCTGTGTAAGTCGAGAGTGTGCTTGCTTGGAGTCTTGACGGTACTGCTTTTGTTTGTTTGTTGTGTTGAATGGGGTTTGTTGATGGGTTTGTGGGTTTTGTGCAGGTTTCTTTTGACCATACCGCCCAGCGTTGGGTATGAGCAGAACCCATTGAGTGTTTACTACTGCTTCAACGCGGATGATTCTGGTTCTCACTTGGCCAAATGCATTGCTGAGGTGACTCTCTAGCATTTTTGAATCTTAGTGCGTAATCTGGTGTAATGCAAACACGATATATGTAATCCTCACTGTTCTGAGCTCGATTTAATTCCAAACGGTTGATGGCTACTTGCCATTTCTGGCACCTATTATTAGAGTTTACAGTAATTTCAAACTTGGAAAAGTCCCTAATACTCAATATCTTGTTTCATGTCAGCATGTTGCCCATGCATCATATTCACCTACCTTAAAAGTTTCTTATATTTTTTTCTCTGTTAACCGAAGTGGGCCATGTATATTGTGGGTGCTTCGTGTGAAGTTTGCATTAGCTGCACTGATGATGATCAAGTCTGGCCCAGATAATTATGACTGCAAAAAATGTATGGATGATTAGTTGTTGCATGACTAATATGTTGATGGGTTGTTACTTGTTATGTCTTCAGGTCACCAACACTCCTTGGGGCGAGAGAGTTTCTTTTGTGTTTAATCCAGACTCGGATACAATCGCAAAGCCATTGCATGTTAGCCCTTTTATGGTATGGTATGGTATACTCTGTCTCTTAGGCATGGCCCAAAGATGTTACGTTAGGTTAAATGGATTGCTTGGTGTATAGTGACCATTTTACTGTATATACTACTATTTTGTTGAATCTTGGAAAGATGAGTGACAAAGATTCCTTATTGGCCCCTTCTAATCTTGTGTAAGAATTTAATGGTTTAGCCAATTTTCTTTTAAAATCATATTTCCGGATAGATTATGAATCAAGGGACTGTCAAGTTGACTCTGTGTGGGTTTTAGTATATTTCAGCAGTCCTAGACTTGTCAATTATGTTATCATTTATTCATCCATACACGAGGACTTAAACTGGTTGCCAAAAGTGGACGAGATTTGTGGTTCTCCATTTGCTTTTGGAACTAGTCATCTTGTTCTCCATTGACTGTTCTATATGGCCATATTTTGCTGTCAGTTAATTTTTTTCTTGAGAACTTTTTGGATCTTATTTTGCAGCAATTGCTGTACTCAATTAAGAGCACTTTAGGTCTTTTAGTTTAGAAATGGCTGGAAATGAAAAAACAGCTTTCATACCGGATATGTTGCGCATTTTTTGTCCTCTATCTAGGACATGCAAGGGAACTGGAGAATGCGGGCTAATACACCGGGCGAGGACCTTTCCATTGAAATTAATGTTGAGCATCCAGAGCTTGGAGACTACTTTACTGCTAGTTTGAAAGTTAAAAGAGTGAAATCAGAGACACCTCTTGATATGGAATTGTTCTTCTGGCTGATGCCTCATAAAGTAGCTCTATGGATATACTGGCAGGTAGCAGATGTTCTTATGTTGTGTATTTTTATCTGATTCCCTAATGATTTTCTACTTGTGACCCAGGGTTTTAGTTTTCACTTTCGTTTATTGGCATCAATCATGGTCATTGATAGAAAATTTATTGAGTTTGGATTGCACGAGTGGATCCAACTCTAGCTGTTCTTTCTTGCAATTTTCTGCTCTTTGTTTCCACTTCTTTGTACTCTATATCTACCTTGCTATTGATTTTATTTCTTAGTTGATGCCTTCAAACGTGGCTTTATGAATTTACAGTCAGGCAGTAGGATGTTCTTTTGTTGCCATTTCCATTGCCTCACTTAATTCTTTTGCAACAAAGGATTCAAATTTTCATAGCATTGCGATCAGGTCAACAAAATGAATACATAGCTCATTTGTTCTTTGCGATATTAGGCGTTTCATTTTTTCCACCTTTTTGTTGCATTTCACATATCCTTGTTTCTTATGCTGTGATAATATAGATTTACATGTCCCTTAAATCTGCCTTATGCAGAACTTGAATATTGGCTTTGTTCTAATGATGAATATTGTGGGAATGGATTAGAAAGAAATTGTTGAAATGGATCTGAGCTTGATTTATGCTTGAGAACATGGCTTATTACCAAATGAAGAAGCAGTTTTTAGGTTTCTTATGCTCTTAACCTGCAATGCTTGATTTTAAACAGACTGAGATTGAGAAGATCCTCATCAAGTCTATTACTTCTAATTTATGATGCATTTTTTTCATTTATATGGTTATACCTGTTTTGTAGGCTCTCAAGCTTTGGTGGAAAGGTGTTTCATTTTTAGACCATCCGAAGTACCAGAATCCAGCATATAGAGAAGAAGCTATACGACGAGACCAAAACTTACAATGCCCGGTTACCACAAAGCGTGTTGCCTCCAATCAAGAGTGCCATCAACAGCTGAAACAAAGTCAGCTTTGTCGTTCATTCACATGGGGAGACGCACCATGGCCGTGGTCATAAGGCCCGTACTCATTTTGTCTATTCGAGCAGCTTGTTTTCTTAAGATCTAGCCAATCAACTATTGTGGGGGCTACGAGGCTTGTGGATTGTCTTTAGCCGAGAAGAAAAGAGCCAAAAAATAGTGTGGGGGTTACGAGACTTTTGGATTGTATTAGCCAATCCAATATCTCGTAACCCCACAAAATATTACCCCACAATCCGCAATTTAAAATCAAGGATTATATTAATGATTTTAGGATAAATTTTTTGGCCCTTTTTTATTTAAAAAGAAAATATTTTTATTCTCTATTTTCTTCCACTGTCATTGGCTTAGCTTTGATTCTTTGTCATTGTCTTGGCTTTGATTCTTCTCGGTTGCATTTGCCAAAGCATGTTTAGAATCTGCCCACTTCAACTGACATTGCTATCCATTTTTTATGAGTATTTTGGTTGTCTTAAAATTATACAAAATAAATAAAAAATTCGGAATTAAATTTTTTTTGTTTGTGTTTGGATGTTCGGAAATTTTTATATTTTTTATAAAATTTCTTTGATCGACTGCATTTTTTAAAGGTTTGTTTGATTAATATAAAAATAATCTAAATAAAAAAATATATAAATATATAATAGAAATACAATAATATAAAATGATATTAAAATTAATTTTTTAAATATTTGTATAGTAAAAAAATAAGATGAAAATAAATATTTTTTTTCACGTGTTGAGTCCTTTAAAAAATTTTAATTTTTTTATTTTTCATATAAATATATTATTTTATAAAATTTATACGTAAATTTATTTTAACCGAAACAATTTTTTTACTAAATTTCAAGGCATAAAAATAATAAAATTTAAAGTATCAAAAATTTTCGTTTTTTTTGTATAATTTCATGACAACCAAATAACCCCTTAATGCCACCCCTTAATCTTCTGCATTCAATCCTACAAGTAAATCAGCTTAAGAAGATTAAAATTTTCATAAAATTCCTCCGGTAGACTACATTTTAAAAATATCTTCTGCATTCAATCATACGAGTAAATCGGCTTAAAAAGATTCCGCACGTGATTGGCTCCCGGCATGTCATTGCTAGACGATCTATTGGCGGTATCCAAAAGTCTCTTATTCAATAAGTCAGTAAATTCGCTAGCAAATTTCATATTTTTCTTTCCCAAGCGAGGTCACACCGAATGTGAATCCATACACCCCAGCACAAAGGTGTAGACAGTGCGAATTGCATGTTAGCTCTCTTCTCTTTTAATCCAGATTCGGGTACAATCGCAAAGCCATTGCAAGTCAGCCTTTCTATGGTATGGTATGGTTCTGTTAGGCATGGCCCAAAGAGACAGAGATTACTTGTCGGCCCCTTCTTCTAATCTTGTGAAACAATTTAATGGTTTAGCCAATTTTCATTTAAAATCATATTTCCGGATAGATTATGAATCAAGGGGCTGTCAAGCTGACTCTGAGTTGGTTTAGTGTATTTCAACAGTCCTTAACTTGTCAATTATGTTATCATCCATTCATCTGTACAGGAGATCTTAAACTTACTTTTGGAACTAGTCACCCTGTTCTCCATTGACTGTTCTACATGGTCATATTTTGCTGTCAGTTAATTTTTTTCTTTTCTTTGAGAACTTTTTGGAGCAATTGCTGTACTTGATTGAGAAAATGGGCCATAGCACTTTAGGACGTTTAAGTTTAGAAATGACTGGAAATTAGAAAACAGCTTGCATATTGGATATGTAGCGCATTTTTGTGCTCTATGTAGACATACAAGTTAACTGGAGAATGCGCGTTTATACACTCGGCAGGAACCTTTTCATTGAAATTAACGTTGAGCATCCAGAGCTTGGGGACTACTTTGCTGCTAGTTTGAAAGCCAAGAGAGTGAAGTCAGAGACAGCGCATGATATGGAATGTTTCTTCGGGCTGATGCCTCATAAAGTAGCTCCATGGATATACTTGCAGGTAGCAGACGTTCTTATGTTTGTATTTTATATCCGATTCCCTATTGATTTTCTACTTGTGACGCGGGGTTTTAGTCTTCACTGCGGATCATTGGCATCAATCAAGGTCATTGATAGAAAATTTATTGTGTTTGGATTGCACGAGTGGATCCAACTGTAGCAGTTCTTTCTTGCAATTTTCTGCACTTGTTTCCTCTTCTTCGTACTCTGTATCTACCTTGCCATGAAATTTATTTCTTAGTAGACACCTTCAAACGTGGCTTTATGAATTTACAGTGAGGCAGTAGGATGTTCTTTTGTTGCCATTTCCATTCCCACATTTAATTCTTTCGCAACAAAGGCTTCAAATTCTCGGAGCATCGCGATTAGGTCATATAAAAAATAGTCCTTTTTTTTCTTTGCGATATTCTGGTTTCATTTTTTCCTTGTCTCTTATACTGTGATATTATAGATTTATATGTCCTTAAATCTGCCCTATGCAGAACTTGAATGTGGACCCTTGGCTTTGTTCTAGTGTTGAATGTTTTCTGAAAGATTTAGAAAGAAATTTGTTAAAATGGATCTGAGCTTGATTTATGCTTGAGAACACAGCTTATTACCAAATGAAGAAGCAGCCTTTAGGTTTCTAGTGCTCTTTACTTGCAATGCTTGGTTTTCAACAGACTGAGATTGAGAAGGTCCTCCTCATCAACTCTACTACTTCTAATTTATGATAGCTTTGACATTATTATTATTTGTTATTATTATTATTATTTCATTTGTAAGGCTACACTTGTTTTGTAGGCTCTCAAGCTTTGGTGGAAAGGCGTTTCATTTTTAGATCATCCAAAGTACCAGAATCCCGTAGATAGAGAAGGAATATATTGGCCATTTACCACAAAGCTTAATGGCATGCCATGAACAGCCGGAAAATAGTCGGCTTTGTCTCTCCTTCATATGGAGAGACACACCATGGCCAATCAAATTGCTTCATAAGGCATAGTTGTTTTCTTAAGATCAAGGCTTCTAGACAATCAAATTGTTTCATTTTTCAGCCCAAAACAAGGTGTCCAACCGCAGCTTGCTAATGGGCATTTATAATCTTGAATGTGATCTAATATATTGATTAACATTAATGTAACAAAGTATTGCTTTCGTTTTTGTGGATTATACATCTGTTTTTGGATTCTGTCTAAACCCAGTATCACATATAAAAAGTGCTTAACGCGTAAAATTGAGAGGCCTATGTTTGAGCTTAAATGTCATCCTTACCCAGGGATCTTGATGGCTGCTTGTAACTTTGGAAAGGTTAATAATAAGTAGGGGAAATTTTATATGTGCTACAACTTATATAATTTATATAAGCTTCACATTTAATTAAAAATTTTTTTGTGGGTGTTAAAAAATAATATTTATATATATTAAAAATATGGTGCACAAGTAAGAGGTTGATAAAATTTTATCTTTTTCATCAGGATTATTATTTATTTTAAAATTTTATAAATATGCACAAATTAATAAATATTTTAAAATTAATTTTTATTGTAATTACTTTGATAATTAAAATAAAAGAGTTAAAAATATTAGATTGTGTTAAAATTTTATAATTATTTTTATTTTTATTTATATAATTTTAAAATAGTATAACTCATTAAATTGATTAAAATAAAAAGTGTAACTCATATAGTTTATATGAGATGTAGCTAGTGTGTATGTCCTCTAATAAGTAAAGATCGTGAAGCTTGTAATTAAATTTGTTGTGACAATTGCTAAAATAAACCCTTAGTCTAAATTGTCATAATTAATTGAGTACAGCGAGCTCACTCTTATAAAGTTCAGCCTAATTAATGTATTAGTTAATGTATAAAAACAAAATCTTTATGCACAATAAAGAATATAGGATTTGTATTTGGTTTATTATACTTGCAGGCTTTCATGGTTCCCTTCTTTTATTTGCTATTAATATTTTTTTAGTATGAACTAATTTTGCTTGTGCAACACCTTTTTCAAAGTGAGCATGATATTGAGCTAGCTTGGGATCTATCTCGCCTAATGGGAAGCGGCTTCCCTACTCCCGACTCCTTAGCATCTAGTATTTTTTTAACTAATAGTTACGTTTTTTATATTTTTGAAGTTTTAAAACAAAATTTAAAAAAGTAGTTAATAAGTAGAGAGATAAAATTAGATTATTAGAGTACTAAAAAAGAAAATTTATGTCTTGCAGTTATCGTCATTAATTTTTGATGTCGTCTTAAAAAACTAAGTTAAAGCTTACATCCCATTAGGCCCAAAAAAGATAGCAACGAGCCAAAGGACTGCCAAATTAATTTTGTGTCTATCCCTCCAAATATCACTGGCACCCTAATTTAAATAATTTAAAAATTTTATAAATATAAATTAAGGACGAAATTGAATTGTGTAGCTTAGAAAAAAGTTGTAATATAAAGAGTAAAATACCAGGGACTTCTCCCTTCCCGGATCTACCGTTTACCCGTTTACATGCAACGGGGAGGATTTATATCTTTTGATCAAGTAAAAGAAGGAAGAAGAGGGAAGAAGAAGAAAGGAGAAGATGGATTTGCTGAAAGAGGAGTTGCAAAAGAAGCGCCGCTCTGTCGACCAAGGCTTCGCCGGCAAGAAATTCGTGAAGCGATCCGACCTCCACAACAAGCAACTCCAGCAACTCCGCGACGAGGAGCGCCGCGAGCTCCAAGCTAAATCCCTCCGCACGACCGCCGCCACCACAGCCCCCGCAACCCCCTCCACCGGCGCCGCCGCCACAGCTCCGCCGCCGCATCCACCGTCACCACCGCCGCCGCCCCGTCCGAGGAGCGGCGGATCGACGAGCTGGTGCTCGCCCGGCCGGAGGTCATCCGCCGCCTCCGCCTGCTCAAGCAGCCCATCACCCTCTTCGGCGAGGACGACGACGCCAGGCTCGACCGGCTCAAGCTGACCCTCAAAGCCGGCGTCTTTGAGGTCGACAGCGACATGACGGAGGGGCAGACCAACGACTTCCTCCGCGACATCTACGAGCTCCGCAAGCGGCAGAAGACGGGCATCCTGCACGGCCGCGGCAAGGGCAAGGATAAGGACGGGATGGAGGACAGCGAGGGCGGCGGCGGCGGCGATGGGGACTTGAGCGGCGACGGGGGCTCGTCCGGGGTCGATGCGGACAAGGATTTGACGCGGATGAAGGCGGATTTCGAGGGTTTGTGCGAGGAGGATCGGATTCTCGTGTTCTTCAAGAGGTTGTTGAACGAGTGGAACCAGGAGTTGGAGGAGATGCCGGATGCGGAGAAGAGGACGGCCAAGGGGAAGTCCATGGTCGCTACTTACAAGCAGTGCGCTCGGTATTTGACCCCGCTGTTCAAGTTCTGCAGGAAGAAGGTATTACCTTTGTGTGCTAACTTTTTTTTCCTGGTTTCTTATCTGAGTTGGTTGCTGAAGTAGTGGAATTTGAGGTAGGAAATAAGGAACAAGATTGAAAATGACATGAAGAAGGATAAGAAAAGTTGATTAGTCAAGAGATTGAAGAAAACAGAATGATAATGTTTTATCGGTTAGGCAGGGATTGCCTGCTTTACTAAATGTTTACGAGCATGAATTTGAAGCATTTTCTTCTTTATATTAATTTGCAGCAGACTCCATAATCAATATAGTTCTTCAGTTATTCAAAAAAGCTGATGTTTTCACTTAAACTCTTTTTAGCTCTGGTAATTCTAAGGCATTATTCTAGCTCAATTTGCGCTACGAGTTGAGCTTGCTGGAGGGAGAGTAATGGGGTTTTCTTAGATTGAAGATGAGTGACAGTTTCAAGCATGATCATGGCTATGTAAAAAATTCCGGATATGTGATTTAATTAACTAAAAAAGACATGAAAAAATTTACGAACATATCTCTCAATTTATCCTACCCAGATATCCCGCCGATCTAAAAGATAACCCTAGATTTGTAATTTAATTAGTGGAAAAAGATTTTTTCAGACAGAACAATTTTTTGGGTGTGTCCTCAACTTTTAGTGAGAGAGATTAGCTAATGACTTATTATGATTGGTTGTTAATTAGTGGGCCTACATATATGTGTTTGTCAATTACTCTTTTTCATCTTTAGCTGTTTAAAATATATCCATGTCAAAGAAATCATGAAAAAATTAATAAAGATATCTCCTAATTTATCCTACGTATATATTCCGCTGATCTTAAAGGTAATTTTGAATTTGCAATCTAATCCAGAAGTTATGGGCTTCATCAAGTTATGGCAAACAGTTCCATTTGAAAGGCTCAGAAGGTGGATTGAATAACGTTTTGAATATTATCATGGGGTCTTGATTTTGAAAAGCAATTACTCAAACTTTTGCTATTTTAATCTAATATCACCATTTGAACAAGATTTAAGAATTAGGTTAAAAGATTTTGGAGTGAGCGTTAGAATAAATAGCAACACAGATAATTATACCAGCAACCAATGATTGTACCTAAATTTTTGAATATTTTAAAAAAGGAACGAGAGGAGTGAAAAGCATAGATTTGACAGATTTTTCTTTTATAGCTGTCAAATGTGAAGTTTTCTAAGATCATTTGACAGATTTTTCTGTTGTCTAGTAGTTGACATATAGACAGATTTTTCTTTTATAGCTGTATGATTCAGGGATTTGGTAAGCGTTATTTGTCATTGATTTGCTGATTGTCTTTGTGATTTTGAATTTTACTTGTGAGCTTTGGTTATAAGATTTACTTTTCATAGTGTCTGCTGGTTCCTCAGTATATGCTGATTTTGTCTTTGTGGTTTTGAATTTTGCTACCAAATAGAGGCCAATGAACTGGAAAGGGACTACTATAAGTGATCTTATAAGTAGCCTGTTATCATCACTTTTGTTTTTAAACTCAATCGGGTGTCCTCCGTGACGTATGATTGGAGCGTAATATATAGCTACTGGATAGAGAGGATTAAATTATGGTCATTCTTGCCAATTTCCTGGCTTATGGAATAAATTACATTGATAATATATTGCATATCGGCATTTCAAAAAAAAATTTAGGTTGACAATATTTTGGTTTGCCTTAAGGACTGTAACTAAGATTTACGTTTTTTTTCACATTCGCCATTATTAATTAGTATTAGAGTCACACACTGCTTTATTTCTACTTTTGAACAATATCCTTGATCAGTGAAATGAAGTAGTA